>OY776294.1:29702763-29790278 GCA_963675345.1 Trididemnum clinides | reverse complement strand
ATTCTTTGTGCTTTCGTTTACGTTCTTTTTAATTCTGAGTCAGTAAGTTTCTTTTTTTAGCATGTATGTTTGATAACAAATACTTCATATCTCCACCCAGCAAAGTGTAAAAAATATTCATTTATAATTGGTGTACAAAATACACCGCGCCACCAGTTACGGTATGAAATTGGCGCGAGTAGTTATAAGGGTTAATCGAACCACCGAGAATACAAAGCCAACGATGTTTATGGGGCCCCTTGTTCCTCCATTTCATGTATTGCTACTTATTCTGTATTCTTGTGGTAGAAAGGTTTCTTGACACAAAAAAGCAACTTACAGTTTTATCGCTCGTCCTATGCCTTTGACAAAGGTAAGCCACAAAGTTTGTTGTTTTGATTCACGAGCACAAAAGTTACATTGCATTGCATGATAAGTACGGTTTTAACCTGTTTTTTGTGCATAAAGGCATGTTACACTTACAACAACGATGAACAGCTCTACTAAGTTTACTCCTTTTGGCTAAACACCCTTTCCTTCTAACTTTTTCTACACACGTGGCGCAACGCTTCTTAGATTGCTGGGGCTGAAGATCCACTTGTGGATGAATAGCAGCTCGTCTTCCCAGGAAATGCATCATCAACCTTCGTAAAGAGTTTGTGAGTTTTGAAACGTTGACTAAGCGATGGCCCATATGAGGTTTGATTAGTGTCATAGCCAACTCCCATCCCTCGGTGAAACTCTCATCTGCTTTGGCTTCTGAGGGTGGCAACTCTTCGTTTATATAGCTGACCGTCATGGCATTTACACGGGCAAAATCCAATATTTAAGAAAGTGCTGACATTGAAAAATAATATTTACAACTACAAAGCATTGTCCTGTCACTAAATATTGTCTACATAGTTTGCTAATTCAATCATCCCTACTGCAGTTATAGTGGGTCAACGTCAATCATTACGAGCACATTATCAACTGACACCGTCCATTTCAAAGACTTTGGCTTCACATTGTAATTTCCCGTTTTCAGATCTTCGACATCTGTTCCTCCTTTTGTAAAATATTAAAGTTTAATTGTCGCCGGCTTCGGAAAGGAAACTAACTTCGCCCACACCTTTTCTCATGGTACCAACCGCAGTAATATTTTTTCTTATAGTTACTCTGCCAGTTCCAAATATGTATGAAATCGGTCAAGGGAGAGGTTTCTCGCTCGCATAGTGGAAACTCTGTCCAAGTTATGAACCAGAGTTTCAACGTATTCTTCTGTGCTGGCTACGTAATAAGGACCTGGGTTCATCGGTTTTCCAGCATATGCTATGGCAGCATAAATGTGAGAAAAGCAAGCACTAATTATACTTCGAAAGAGTAATCCATATTTTTCAGGTTTGTTCTTATTGTACTGTCAAAAAACCACTTCGAGACGTGTTGGATACAGCGTCTCATCCAAAGATAAAAAATCTTCAGGCACAAGCACTCTCACACAATTTCCAGTAAAAATTTGAAAAATGTCTCGCATAGTAGCAAAGCGATCTTGTTTCCAACGTTTTTCTCTTGTTGCTTTATCGTCAAACCTAAGATGGGCTAAAAAAATTTGAACCGATTCAACGAGACAGTTACATCAAATACGGTATTGTCATAGAGACGGAAAAATGAGTGCTGCACTCTATGAAAAGTAAGTTTGAGGCGATGTATCATAGCCCAAACAAAGACTCAATTTCAGTGGCATTTGTTTCTTTAATAAAAAAGCATTCCAGCATGCTTCCGAAATTTTTCCCAACCTTTTGCGAATGCACTTATGAGTTCGTTGTTCGTTATTTGGTAATATATCTCAATCAATTTCTCACTCGATGTGACAGTCAATAAATATATTAACGGAATGAATAAATCGGGCGACACGAACATATATATGCGCACGAATCAGGTGACACGATAAAGCAATGGAGTTTTGATAAGGCAATTTCCTACATCAATGTTGATGTGAAAGCAATGCAATTTCCTTTATCAAATGTCAACAGTGATATTTGACACCAGGTAAAGGAAATACTGATAGTGATATTGAAAATAAAACTAAATACAAATTAAATTAAAACCAAATGTGCACGCAATCACCACACACTCATTCGTAGAAACAACGATGGTGTAAATCAACTCTGCTGTAAAAAATAATCGCCAAGTATCCGACGAAGTAGTAACATTTCAGCAGGTTTACTCCTGGTTTGTTGGAAATTGGACGCATTTTGTCGGCCTGCCCTTGATGGTCTCTGAGTGCTCTAAACAAAGCATTTTTTGGTTCGTTTGTCTATTGTGACTAGAATACGTTCATATTCGTGGTCTGGCAATGAGTGGAAATTTTCTTCCATCAAGACGGTATCTAATGAATTTACAGCATGTCTCCTTCGAAGTTGCGACTGCCTCGGCCTAGTTGTTTCATTTTCGTCATCACTACTGTTGTCAGATGTAATGGGTTCGTTTTCACCGTCAGACAGTGAAAAATCAACGTCACTGTCTGAAATCTCCGCTTCGCTGTCTTCATCACTTGCAAAGACTACAGTAGCAGTTTCATATACATTGTAACTTCTACTTTTATTTGAAGCCATAATAACGTCATACTATATTTTTACATTGAGCGCGGATGAGCTTTACTTGTTGACAACGAGTTTGTTGTTATAATATGAATGTCGTTTTAGAAAACAAGGCAAAGAAGGATTTTTGAATCACAGAAAGCCAGTAAATCCAATTATTTTTTATTTATCAATTGTATTCTAATAAAAAGCAAAACTATTCTAAGACGAAGAGAAAACAAAAACAGTGAAAAGTAGCAGCTTGCTGCAATTAGAAAAACTCGGTCTTACTGCATGGATTCAAAGTCGAGACGTCGCGTTTTAAAGTAAAATGGTCAAATTTATTAGCGCAGATCGTCTAGTATTGAATCAATGATAAGGCGATGAATGATTGATATTCTTGTTTGCTAATCTAATTACACGCGTGGGCGAGAACGGTTCGCACGACGAACAATAGAAGCGTTGCATGACGTAATTTGAGTTATAAGTCCAAAACATAGAATATCAAGAAATTTTGTAAAATTTTTGCATTGCCCGCGACAAAATGCTCATTATGAGGCTTGTAATCTTCAAAAAATATTCAGATTTGGTTTAAACGATTCGCACAGAAAACAAAGTAAAAGTCAAAAAATCTCAGTTTTGTAACGAATTTCCTTCTATGAAAAAATTCAAAAACTACTGTAGGTCGGAAGGAAAAAAAGCCCGTGTAGTGCCCGATAGGTTTAAACCTTCGTTTTAATCTTCTCATTTTCCTTTAATTTGATATGTTTAGGCTTATTTCCATCATTTTCTTCCAACGTAATTGTCTTTTATTCCCAAAACGTTCACGAATCATCTAAGTAGAGCGCGATGGCCCGCAACCGACCGTGCGGTCTCCTTATTAGAGTTTGAGTCAGTAATGGTTGGAATTAAGATTTCAGTTAGTCCCCTAAATTTCCGTGTTTTTATTGTAAGGTCGTCAGGTTTTCATAAAACAATACTGCATCACAACACTAAACAACTTTTCATTTTTGATAACTTATTACAAACACTAGAAGCTGAACGCTTTTAGCTCACAACATGCTCTGGTCAAAGCATCTATAATATCAAGTATTAGAACTTAAAATGTGGCTCCATTACAGTTTTGAGTTGCTCAGGCCTGGGCTTGGTATCGCGTGGCTTAATCTGGAAAGAACAGGTTAATATGAAATGACTCGTGATTCACATAGTTCATTAGTTCTTGACTTACATAGTTTTTTTGCTATTTTAGAGTTTCTATAAATAATTTTTCCATTTTCTTCACTTTAGAAAATTGCTTTCCCGTATTTTGTCACGCTAAAAAGAAAACTTTTCCCTAATTTTCTCGCTCCCATTGCTCTAAAAAAACATAAGTAGGTAATCTCTAAAACGCAGTAATGGATTTAGGATGAGACAAGTGAAGCAGCTGCCACAGGCCCCCTTGATAGAAAATAGTGCCATTTGTTTAGAGAGGTTCTATAAACTGCTTTTTGACCTTGCAAAATAGTGCTAACCTTTGCAAAAAGTCTGCGCTTGTATCTTCTGAGCCGAAACCTTACTTTTGAGCTTGATTGTGTTTTATTTTATGTATGTGTTTTATTTGTTTTGATTTATTTTAAACCAATGAGCTTAATCAATCTTAATTTTTATGCCAATGAGCTTGATCGATCAAAAATAGTAAGGACCCTACTGTAGTGTAAATATACATTCAAAAAATGCCTTGAACTTGACATTAGAGGTCCATTTACCCGATTGGCATGAGTGATCTCGAACAAAATTATAAAAGATTGTTACCATAAGCCTTGGTGCACATGCATCTCGTGACCGACTGAAACCCTGCGCGGCCCAGAACTTATAAATCTACTGACGTGAACAGATGAGAATTCTTGATTTACTCTGTCCACGAAACTTGAAAATGCGATGAAACAATAATAAAAAGAGTCGAAAGACAATATTAACTACTTACATTAAACAGACAAGAATTCTTGATTTACTCTGTCCACGAAACTTGAAAATGCGATGCAACGATATAAAAAGAGTCGAAAGATACTAAAAACAGTCTGCCATTTATCTCAAAGAGCAGCCATAATTGACCACGTTTACAGCGAGTTCACTGCTTTCCTGGATTGATATTGTTAAAATGTCAGTTTATTGGATGCTCAGTAGATTGAGTAGAATAGTAGCTATGATGAAAAATGTGATGTGGACGGAGTCTCACTTGTTCGTACATTTGCCCAATTGGTCAGCAGTTCATCCTGATTTCTATTGAGGCATTCAAGACCAAATTTATGTCTAATTTAAGAAGAGAATTCTGTGGCGCAGATGTTGAGGCACTCGCCTCGCAGGTCAAAAACCTGGGTATGAATATCTAGTTATGTTTAAACTTTAAAAAAATGATCGCTTCCCGTACTCAAAGTGTAACAATATGGATTGACATTCGCGTCGAAGGAACGAAGACCTACCGAAAGGAATTGGCCACCCCACTCTCATCAGTGCCGTGGGGCCAAAACAATGGGAGCCTTAAGCTTACCAGAAACTTTTGGTGGGAGAACGATCATTTACTGTGCATATTATAATAAAGTGCTATAAAAGCTGCTAGTGTGCAGTTTGAGAATAAGATCAAGTCTTTCTAATATTTAGCGGAATCAAGGTAATGAATGCCACACTGAAATGATGCAGATAGGTGTCGGCCACATCATTTTGACAGACGTGAATACAAATGTTCACAAAATTAAAAATTGCATCGTACTGTGCTACTTTCATTCCCATCGTTTTGCGGTCGAAAAATAAACTCAACTCAGTGATGAAGCTGCAGTATTCGGGCTTATGAACAGAAGCATAAAAAAAATTACGATGCTCCAATTTTTTGTAGACGAGCACAGAAATGCACAAAATAGTATGCTTGGTTACTTATCTGAAACCTTGACTTTTTGGATCGCAACTTTTCTGAAAAAACAATGCAAAATAAAATAAATATTTTTATGACATTTATTCATTTTTAAGAAAGACATGATCCAGATAATTACTCTCATCGTAAAAGCGACTTGGCTTTAAGATATCCATCATTCATTCATAAAGATTCAACTTATAGTCAACTTGTAGTAATTAAGATATTGGCAGGACATATTAAATGACGAACTTGAGATCTTGATTAAAATACAATGCCACATGTTTGGTTTTAGACACAAAATAATATTCTCATTATTCAAAGTTATGATTTTATTGTAATATTGTAAATCGTATTTGTCACACGCATTCACCAATCGTCGTAAACCATTAAGATGAAGTACAAAACAGCACAAACCATCGACAAATATCAAACAAATGATTTGGTCACTTTCAACACAATAATCAGCATTTAGATGAGCGACAGGCTTGATAAATTATCCATAGAAATTGTGAAAATAATAACAGCTTGATTTACTGCCTTGCCTGATTATGAACGGTACGACAGGTTGAAAGCCAATCATCTCATCTCATGAGCATTTGTTTTGAGGATTTGCGGATTTTAGGATTCAACATTAACAACTTCAGAACACGGGGGCCAATCCTTCAAAATTAAAGGAGAAGAGCGAAACTGTGACGTCTTTCTTTGATGACGTAACAGTTCGCGTTACCATCTCAATCTTACTGTTCTCAAACAAGTAATCTGTCGGTGACAGGTTGATAGCATCGCAAAACCTGATCCCTTCACTTTATAAATGATTTCTGATTGCCATTCCCATTAATTCTATGTTGTTGCAAGAATTAAATTTTTCAAAGTTAAATGTGCTCACTCAAACTCTACGAGGCTTGTAAGAGTTATTCGTTAGGGCTTCACAACATCAGAGTAACAGTGCATGTAAACAATGCCAAAACAAGCGTGAGTGATAGGACTGTTAAAAAATAATGAGATGTTAAGGTAGGTTGCCACGACTACGACGCAAAAATATATTGTTTGTAAACATCCACTGTTGCTTGATTACGGCAAATAATTAAACTAGTCAGACTCCTCTATCACATACAACTGAATATTAAGATTTTACATTTGCAAGTAACGCATCTCAGAAAAGCAAAGTTATTGATGAGCAATTTTTACAGAGTTGAAGATTTCACAAACCAAATACGAAAGCGAATACTATAATTTTTGGAAGCTTGCTCCCAGTTGCGACTACAAAGCGAAATATGATTAGCTTGTTCAGAAATTAATGGTGGAGGGTTTGAGACGTTTATAGAGCTGGGTTTAGTGAACCCATTAAGATTCGCTTGGTGAATGATTTTTCGGTCGCAGTAATTTTGATTAACTATTTTCCAAACGAGTAATAAGAAATTGCAAATACTCAACAGTTAACAGACGAACCACTAATAATCAGATTACGTAATACTGTGATAATGAAACACTGCAGACGTAGTAAACGGTTTATACAGGTGAAAAAAACACAGCAATAAAAATATATTGCAAAATCAAAAACTAATTACTAAACAGTAGAATACATAATGGCGTCAAAAATTTAGGTAATGAAGTTGTATCTATATTTATTGTAGCTTTTAGTTTATTAATCCATTAACTTTTGCTACAATCAAAATTATGGTAATTACTAGGTTGATGCAGAAATATGACGTGGAAGCATTCAGAAATATCTGTGCGAGAACTGATAAAGTTTTTGTGGTAATTATGGAAATGAAGTAGAAGAGCAGCTTTATCAGTGTGGGTTTTGTGTGTAATTACTTTTCCAAAACGTACGGTGATTAGTTCATCTAATCGAAAATTTGTTTTTAGTTTGTCCAATGTAATTTGATGACATAATTTACACTGCGCTGCGTATATTCCGTAGTTATCACAGGTAAGACGTGGTGTGAGAAAAAACTTTTGTCGTTTTCAATAATAATGAAACCAGTAGATTTGACCATGCTAGACTTATTACCGTGTTTGCCGCATAAGGAGCATTTACTGCATGGTTGGGAAATGCCATTACAATCATCGTCAATGATGGTGTAGGTAAGATCGACAGTTCCACATTTCGAAACTGCACGCGACTGATTCGCATCTCTACCCAGGCTCCAGGGACTTCGAAACAAGATAAGCACTTTTAAAAAGTATGATTGGAACAAATCATGTCTTTTATTTTAAAGGAGCGGTTAAAATAATAGTATGTTATGTTACCAGTTACCGGATATGGTGCTGTACTTTAGAGAACGGTAACGCAATATTTATCTCGATTAGCAAAATCCTTTTTCAAGGAATTGTTATTCCCAAAATGAAGCTCTACTACTTTTGAATTATTGCAGGCGCATTTTTGAAACAAATTTCAACAATTCTTTTGTCGTAATAGTCACTGGAGAAACCCAATGACCTTCCCTGCACTACCGTCTAATTAAAATGAATAAGAAACAGAACAAATAATAACAAATCACAGTCTATTTACAGCAAAACGTTGGAATACTAAGACCCTCGATCGCAGGGCAACAGTTCGACTCCCTGTGAACTTGATCACATACTTAATTAATAGTGCGCAACAGCGATAACTTTTTACCATTGCTATCAAAAGAACATTGTAGTTTTCATTACAAAAAATCACTAATAAACATATCAATTTAAGAACACAGCAAAGTCGTCTATCGAGTACTGCAAATATTCTATAATGCACCATTCATCTCTAGATGGATCATAGCATTCTATTTCTTTGATCACATTTCCACTGTCATCAACCCCTCCAATTACAAAGATCTTTTCATCACACACACAAGCACAATGATAGCATCTTTTAAATCTCATTTCACAGACAGAAGTCCATTTATTTAAACCAGGGACATATCTTTCAACTGATTTTAACGCCAATTTCTCCTTGCGTTCTGACTGGCCTCCAATTGCATATAAGCAGCCGTTTAAACTGACAACAGCAAATTCCAACCTTGGTGTGAGCATCGGTGCTACATATTGCCATGACTCGTTAAAATAGTCCAGTCGTTCAACAGATGACAAACATGTAGTTCCATCAAACCCACCAAGAGCATACAAACTACCATTGCACACGGCCAAAGCATTTCCACATCTTTTGTGTAACAAAGGGAAAGCCATTTTCCATATCTTCAACGGATCACTGCTGAATTCTACTGACGACAAAATGCATTGACCATTTAAGCCTCCTGCAACTACTAAACAGCCTCTAAATATCGCAGCACCCATCATACAGCGCTTTCCATTAAGTGAAACATATTCTTTCCATTTTAAACTTGTTTCGTTCAAATTTATTTGATATACTTCGTCATAAACATTTGAAGTATTACCTGGTTCACAACCTCCAATGCAATATACAATGCCGTTTAATTTTACTGTGCAATGATCTATTACTGCATACGGATAATCTGGATACTTTTGCTCATCTCTTTTCGAGAGATTGAGGATCTCAAAGACTTTTCTTATGCCTTGACTTCCACCGACACTAAAGATGGTAAAAGGGTTGTTCTCAATGGATGTTTGTTGATTTGTCTTGAGCATGCTAAAAAGTGCAACCGTAATTGCGTTTCCACAAACCGGGTTGTCTTTCACCAATGATTCTTCAAACAGACACTCCAAAAAGTTCACAGAAACCTTATCAAGATGTATCATTTGAAACAAATCTGCAAATACTGCTTTTCTTTCTTCTTCATCTTGCTTTGTCCAGTTAATCACAAGTTTGCAAATAACACTTTCATTGACTGCCATCGTGTTTTCCCTCAAATTTGAAATAAGTGAAGTTAAATCACTTTTTGTAATAGTTTTGAAATCATCGCTTTTTGTTATCTCATCTAAGTGATCTGTAATGAACTGATACGTGTACTTTAGAAGTCGATCAGATCTGTATAACTTAGCAGCAGAAAGTACAGCATACCAATTGTCAGAAGAAATGTGTTTTCTCAAGAACTCGAAACAAAACAACTTTATCTCAGTCACTTGAAAGAAATCAGCAGCAGCTAAAACGTCCATAACAGTTGTGTTATCAATGGTAATGCTTTCTTCATACATGTAATCAATCACATATTTCACTGCAGTTGGATCTATTTCATGAATTGTAATTGAAGATTCGTAGCATTCTTTCATTTGGGACTTGAACATTTTTTCAAAAAATATAGAGCCGCAAGAGAGAACCATGCGATTAGCTCTGATGCTCAAGTGCCCAGTTTGAATCGTGACATCGTATAAAGTTCCATCATCTCGATTTGCTTTTGCATATTGCAAAAGATCAGGGCATTCTTTTCTGTTGCGGATTACATCATTTGGAAGCAAAGTTTTAGTATTAATAGACATTATATAAACAAAACTAAGACCAAAAAACTAGAAAAAAATCATTATGCAAAACGATATCTTTTAGAGCAAGGAGTGCAATTCAGCATCCACGCTCAAATTATAAACGCAGCTTAACAAGTAGATGCACAATGACCAGGTAGGAAAAACAATGCAGTTGACAACACAGCTTAGTATGACAAGTGATTAGTTTGCAATTGTGAGGCTGCCGGTTAAATACTGTAAAGCTTTTGCAAAGATTTTAATGTATTTAATTCTAAAGTAACCGGTATACCACAAATGTTTTGGACTTGATCAGAATCAAAATGTACTGCTTAGAAAAGTGCATCTTCTTGGCAAGAGAAAACGATACTTTTCAAAAAAATGTTGATTTATTTCTGCCCACGCTAATGCTGGGTTCGGCTCGTTGCTTGTTTTAATGCATTTGAAATAACCTTTTATTATTTTAAGAAAATATACAGCTCTAACACTAGCATTGCAAACCGCGAAGAACAACAATAAAATGCAAAGCATCCTGAAGCAATTTAAGTGGGAAATAGAGAGGTGCCTTTCCAGAACGGTAGCTATGTCAGTGATATAAATTGGACAAGCAAAGGATGGTAACGCTTATTTCAAAAACAAATTTGGCAAAACCCCTGCTTTCAAAAAATAAGTTCAAAAAAAGTCTTTGCTTATCAAAACATGGTGCAACCACTCTTGATTAGTGAATCATTTTACAATTTTTTTGATTCAATTGCTTGTAGTGGTAGCTTATGCATTTGGCTTGCATTGTACGTATCGCCTGATTATTTGCCTTGCTTTAATTTAATATCAATATCAGTATTTCCTATATCAAATGTCAATATCAATAATGCCTTGCTTCAATTCAATGTCGATATCAATGTTTCGCCGAACCGTATTTGTGTTGTGTACGTGTCGTGTCACGTGATTCGTGTTCGTAATATACATGTTCACATTTCCCGCTTATATGATTATTGCTGGTTATTCATCCGCTTCGCTCATATTTTTGCCGCTTTGCCTTCTTTTGTATTTATTTCTTTGCCCGCTTATATATTTGTTGATCGTTGGCACCAATGAAAGAAGCAATTTATGTACCAAGTGAGGAATAGCATTGCATTACTGTAAAATAAACTTTAAATTAGAAAAATATAAACGAACTCACGTCATTGGTGCCGCGAGTGATTTTTAAAAAATCGACATTGGAATATCGAATTGGTGCCGAGTGACTAGGGTAAACTGGGGTAAAAAGCCCACTTGGAGTAAAACGCCTATTCGCATTTTCTTGTGCGGAATTGACTAAAAAATCTAAATACTGCCACCATGGGACTGCTTGCATTGTGGGTAACTATCAAGCAAACCGATAGCGTGGTCGCTTAGTACATGAAAACAGTAAAGCAAAATTAGTGTTTTTGCTAGTTTTGTTATAAAACTTTGAAACCATAAAAGAGCTGGTACGCTTCCCACGAGGAGAAAATACGTAATACTAGTCTTTTGCAGGGTAGTTGGTGATGAGTGTCAGTGATGGCTATTAACAGTTTTAGACAATTCTTTCAGCCAAAAAAGAAATATCAAAGTTTTGAATCAGACCTCCTCGGGGTAAAACGCTCACCATAGGCTTGGGTAAAACGCCTACCGTAGGCGTTTTACCCCAACAGTTTTAATTATGACAAATTCTATGTTGACGTATGCCATGGCTTATTTTGCTAATTAGCATAAAATAATATTAATTGTCCCAGCTTTGCCTGCTAGATGAGCCTTGTAGGAAGGTCTCAAACCTATCAGCGGGTATTTTTACCAAGTGTATTTTGCCCTTGGTAATGTTAAAACATCAATCACACCAATATTCTTGAATTAAAATGTTTAAACCTTCTTAGCTTATTCGATCATGCGTAACCTGTCACTGTTTTATTATCTCTGTGGCTTAATATGCTTACTGTAGACTTAGAGTTTGCGTTAATTTTTGGTGCATTTTGGACTCTTTAATTTCGATGGGACGTGTATACAAAAGAAAGACAACTCGAGCTTCTTATGCTGAAGAAGATTTGAAAAAAGCACTTGCTGAAATAAATTCGGGTCGACCTTTGTTGACTACTGCAAAAGTTTATAACATTTCCGCAAGAACATTGCGTAGACATCGAGATAAAAAAGTTGCAAAGCCTGGGTATATAAAATTAGGTAGATTTAAGCCAGATATAAATGAAGAGTATAAAGCCCAACTTGTCATTAAAATTCAGTCCATGGAAAAGTCGTTGTTTGGTCTAACTACTAAAGATCTTCGTCGTCTTGCTTTCGATTTTGCAACACAAATGAATATACAGCACCGGTTCAATACAGAAATCAGAATGGCTGGTTATGATTGGGTTTGTGGGTTTTTATTGCGCCATCCTGAGCTGTCTATCCAAAAGCCAGAAGCAACGAATATTGCTAGAGCTGTTGGTTTTAACAAGGCCCAAGTTCAAAAGTTTTTTGAGATCTATCGGAGTCTTTTGACTCGTGATGAGTACACTCCAATGCAAGTGTGGAACATGGATGAAACGGGAATAACCAATGTTCATAAGCCACGTAACACTATTGCGACCAAAGGATCAAAATCGGTTGGAAAAATAATCAGTGGTGAGAAAGGAAGAACTGTGACTGTTATCTGTGCTTCAAATGCAGCTGGTGGTTACATACCACCAATGATAATATTTCCAAGAAAGAGGATGGTCGATTCGCTGATGCATAACGCACCTGTTGGAGCAATTGGCCACTGCACTGACAGTGACTGGACTGATGTTGAAAGTTTCATGAAACATTTCACATCCATTGCTAAACCATGTAAAGAAAAAAAACACATTATTATATTGGATGGACATCATAGTCACAAAACCCTTGAAGCAGCGTAGTTTTCACTATCAAATGGAATTGAACTACTTATATTGTCTCCACACTGCACACACAAAATGCAACCATTGGACAAGACGTTTTTCAAACCATTAAAAATTGCTTACAATGCTGCTGCTGATACATGGATGGTCGCCCACCGTGGAAAGAGAATAAGCTTTTATGAAATAGCTGAAATTTTTGCCGTAGCTTATAATAGAACGGCTACTGTTGAAAAATCTGTGAATGGCTTTAGAGCATGTGGGCTACGGCCTTTTAATGATTGCATTTTTTCTGATGAAGATTACGTTGAAGTTGCTACTGAAGAGCAAGAATGTAGCCGACAAGCAGTTTCTCCTCAGTCAGATATGTCAAGTCATGCACTGCTTGAAGATCAGCGGAGTCCGAGGTCACCAGAAAATGAACAGCTTGTAGGGGACCAGGAAGCTCAACAGAGTCAAAGAACAGAAGAAAATCAACCGCTTGATGGTCACCATGACGTCCAACAGAGCCAGAGATCACAAAAAAATCAAGAAGTTAATGGGAGACATGAAGTTCTACAAGGCCGAGAAATAACATTACAACGTGATGTACCATTAACTTTGTCATTGAGTGAATCTGCAAGAAAAGCGAAATGGGTTCTGTTTCAATTGTGTACTCCTAGCCAGGACACATCAAGTGCAAAGCCCCACCGTGGATTTAAACGTGTTTCAGAACAATCACAACATGTTACGTCGTCTCCGTACAAAAAGTTGCTAAAAGAAAAGAATCAACGAAGAAAACACTTTTCCAAAACCAAGAAAACGACGGTAACTAGAAAAGCGGTTGGAAAAAAAACAATAATTATGTTATTGGCAGTTCTGAAGATGAAGTATGGCCTTGCCTGGTATGCGGCGAACAATACTCCAAAAGTAGGCACGGAGAAAAATGGGTTCAGTGCAACATATGCAAGCATTGGGCCCACAAAGATTGCACCCTTGGTGAATTTTATTATGTCTGCCAAAATTGCAGTTTGGATGATGATGACTGCTAGGATGGACAGCTTGCTTTATGTTTATCAAGCGTCAAAAAACTTAAAAACAGTGCTTTTGATGTCAGATTAAGCAAGCCTGCCAAGTAGTAGACTTTTAACATTCGGTAAGCCTACTGTAGTAGCACCACTGTATTTGTTTTAATAATCTCGCCATTAAAACGATTTAGGATTGCTAAAAGTTTTCTGGGGTAAAACGCCTATCCCATTGGCGTTTTACCCAAGTGTAGGGGTAAAACGCCTGTTTGCAATAGTTTTTTCATTTTATATTTTTGTGATTTCTTTTAAACATTTGAGTTCATGTTTCTGTGTATTTCGTTTGTTTGTATTTTACTTGTATATTGGCGAGGTAATTGTTTCAATAAACACTAATCATGAAAAATAGTGTCATTTTTTTCTTAGGGTAGGCTTTTTACCCCAGTTTACCCTACTTTTAACAAACATTCGCGATGACTGCCTTTCCAGCAGCATCATTTAAATGCTTTCGACTGCATTACTGAACGACATCGAAGAACCATTAATCGCTGAGCCTAGTCCGTGGACTCATCAACCGTTGAAACTATTTATCGAGGATCTATTACCCGCTGCCGTCGCATTTTTCTCCAAACTGACATTTTTTCCGGTTCGCACGTTCATATTTTTTTAACGTAATTTTATTTCAAAGTACTGTCATTTTTATTCTGGGTTGTTTTTGGTATTTTGTATCTTAGTTGCATTGACGCACCGCCATTCCTTCCATGCATGCATGAGTTGATTACCACCATCAATAATTAATCATTCTAGGGGACAGACTAATAAATTGAATAAGTTTGGAGGCCCCGAGCACCGTCCTAATTTCCCAAGGCAACCTAACACGAGATATTCTTGACATCAAACTCCCCGCCACCATGCTGCTGACATTCGATGTTCTCACAGCCGAACAAACCGCAACTACTAATCTTGATGTGAAAGCATTGATAAGGTTAATAGGCACAACCAAAGTGGTTTTAGACGTCAGCAAGCTGATATTGCATGTGAACAAGTTGATATCACATGTAAACAGGATGATAGTGCGTGTGAATAGAAACATACTGAATTACCTGTTGACTCGCACTCCCACATTATTGCTGCGGGTAGCAGTTCAGCGAGTGACGTGAGGGCTGAAATCAAACCCACTTCGGTGGAGCTTTTTGGTAATGATACATGACTACACACCAAAAATCTTCTGTTCAGTGTTCGTAGTTCCCCCTCAATTACAAGTTATTCAACGTTTTTTAAAATTAAATCCTGTTTTGTGATCATAATTAATTATCATTGTGGGTTAAATGTTGTTGTTTGTTCATCGATCGCTTTGGGGCGCCGACCTTCCTTGCTCGGTACACTTTGCTTGGCATGCAGGATAATGCTAGACAATGAGATTGGACAAATCCGCCCCGTTTCTTACAAATGAGCGTTGTGCATCCCTTTTCGTTGTTATTTTATTATTTGCATTTATTTTTTACATCGCAAAGCCCGGGTTACAATACCGACAATTATATAACGCTACAAAGCAAGCCAAAGTCCGGTCAACTACACCGGCAACATTTATTTATCGCACTTTTTCGCACATTTTTGTATCGCATTACCTGGCCAACTACGTCGGCAAGTAGCTCCACAGTGAACCCAAGCCCGGGTTATCGCACCGGCACTCCCACCATGCTCCAAAGTGAGCTCAAATTAGGCCCAGTACGCGGGCAATTTTTTGTTTATTATATTTCGCACCACGAGTCCGGCCGCTCACGCCGGCAATCTACGCACGCTCGTCCACTCCCCCAATCCCATATTGCCTCCACAAATTTAGCATTTTTGGCAAAGTTATCGGAGAGAGGGTGATTAGCTGCTGATAGTAATGAATGAATTTTCAACAACATTTGCTCTTATGCTTTAAATTCATCACAACATCCAGTTTGTGCTTGCCGTTGCTTTCACTTCTATGCTATTATTTTCGCTATTTTTATCGTTTATTAAACTTAAGCAGTACTCAGTTTCTGCCAATGTGATCGTTGCTGCGTTTATCGACCCACCATTTTCACCAATCTGAGCAGGAGATCAGCAGTGGTA
Organism: Trididemnum clinides; assembly: GCA_963675345.1. Classification (NCBI taxonomy): domain Eukaryota; kingdom Metazoa; phylum Chordata; class Ascidiacea; order Aplousobranchia; family Didemnidae; genus Trididemnum; species Trididemnum clinides. The sequence continues at coordinate 29,774,509 of OY776294.1, read as the reverse complement.
GCTTATATATTTGGCTTGCTGTAAACGTATCGCCTGATTATTTACCTTGCTCTAATTTAATATCAATATCAGTATTTCCTACATCAAATATCGATATCAATATTGCCTTGCTTCAATTCAATGTCGATATCAATGTTTCGTCGAACCGTACTTGTGTTGTGTACATGTCGTGTCACGTGATTCGTGTTCGTAATATACATGTTCGCATTGCCCGTTTATGATTATTGCCGATTATTTATCCGCTTCGTTCATATTATTGCGAAGTAATCGTGATTCGCCAATATTAGGTAATTTGAAGGCCCTAATGCCAGCGGACTCGCATACAGTTGAATCACGCTGCACTGCAATAATAAAAATTTATCTGAACGAGAGAAATACCGTGGCTGAGATAGGATATTTTATGAGATATTTAAATCTTAACGTTGCCCTTTCATCGACAGGATATTTTTCGTTGACTACAATACTATAATATCTTCATCAGAAATATACACCCGAAAAAAGTTATTATTGTGCAAATATGGCTCAAAACACGACCAGAAATTAGATTGCAATCAATAACAACAAAGAAAAGAAAAACCCCAACCCTTTTACCGTACCGGAAACCTAATGATTCCAATCGTGAATGGGTCCAAAAACAACTTTTGAAAAATTGCTCACCAGAAAAAGATCTACAACTTGATTCAGGGGTCAACTGTATGTTAGCAATGTGATCAAAGCAATACATGACATTAAAAGCATCAAAACCTTTCCACCTGTATGCAATGTCTAGACAACCAGCACAAAATTGTATCTCAAGGTTTTTAAAATTCAGTAATATCTCAGGCAACAGCAATTTAGATAGTACATCACCACAAATAGAGGGTCATTTTTGCAGACGATAGATTGAGAATTAAATCCCTTGTCGAGTCGTACTGAGGGCTTTCAAAGAACATTTGACACTCACAGCTTTGCTCCTTGGCGTGCATCATGAAACGCAATGTCGAGAACAAGCCAGCAAGTTTGCCCGTTGTTTTTAAAGTACAAGCACAAGAAAGTTGATCACCTATGGATAAAGACTTCTATGAAAGTAAATTTAGAATAATAACCTAAAAAAAGATCCATGCAAAAAGATGTTTGTAGCACAGCACAATGCTTTCTAGACCAGACCAAAAGGGGCGTCGCAGAAAAAGTTCAACAACTTCTGCTCCAAGCTTTGCAAAATGGGAAAAAACAACGCAAAATAAAGCTTACTTCCAAACAAATAAAATATGAACAGCTTCCTCAGTATTGGGCCCAACAACATTGTTTTGGGCACGACATTGAGCAAGCTTGCACTTTGTTTTAAGTTGGAATGTTTTGGGGCAGCCTGGGAACACATGCAACTTTCGTAAAAGTAAATGAACAACTTTCCAGCTTTCAACCGTCTGCAGCCAAAAACCGCCCGACCGATAAAGAAAAAAGTCGCCCATAAACGTTTATATTTCTTCTTGCACTTTGTAGTTGTAAATGCAACGCCCGTTGTTCTTTCGTCAGTTTAGCTTACTCGTAATAAATAGATTTATGGTTGTTTTGTTTCTAAATGTGGTTAAAATCTGGCCCCTCAGCGAACAGTTTTTTGGATCTGCCATGAATATGAAATCAATAATATATTGGTGTTTGCATGCATAACTTTACATTGGCTATACCTCACAGAGACGATTGTATTTTGTTGGATGTATAGCAATCACGTCGACAGTTGATTTTCCATCTACGACCCATTTCCGGGTTCTTGGAAACAGAAATAAACCATCTCCTTTTCATGAACTAGATGTACAGCTTAGAGCTGAGCACCTAACCATTTTAAAGTGACAAACTAATCAAGTACCAGTGCTGCATGTGATTTAAATTCTATCGAGTTTTGTGCTTTATCTATCAAACACAATTCGGTAAAAGTGCATTTAGATGCGTAAATTATCAAGCTCAAATGACGCATCAAGTATTGTCGCCAGGTTTTAGATTTGAGATAGTAATTTTATACTTATGTACTTCCTTTCCGGTTACGTCATGGCTGGTGGGCCTGGTGCGCCGTCTGAGATTGTTCGACCACACACAGTGATTCCAATGCGAAATGATTTATATTTTATGCACCTAAAATAATTTACGCACCTAAAATGCACATTTACCCCTAATTCTAACACATTTTCCCCTAATATCTTTATTACCCCACAGCAAAAGTATCTCGCCTTTAATTTCTTTATTTTTGAATTTTGCCTGTAATCTACAGCTGTAAGGTAAATTTATTGATTGCAATGCAGTGACAGTTCTTTCAAGTAAAACGCATGATAGGATTAACGCTTGTAACAGTTAAAACAAGGTAGCAAAGGTGCAAATAATGGGCTAATGGACTAAATATAGTGATCATAGCGGACAAGTTACTGTCAGCTTGTGCTTATATAGTTCTTTTTGTCCAAAGCAAATTTGTTATAACTTACATTTGCATACAAAATTGCCAAATTGAAACAACCTTATGTTGACAAAAACGCTGTTTACAAGTTTGCCTTCAGAAAACTAAATGCAATAAAGCTGATCAAATTACAGCGAAAATGGTGGCTAATTATGATTGTCCTATAACCAAGGAGAGAACATCTTGCAAGGGCTGGCCAAAAAGAAACAAGACTGACCTCACAGATTACATAACACAAAAGACCATCACAAATCAATGCTTTCACAACGTGACATAATATCTGTCAAAAGTTCAACAGCTGTGTTGACAGTGTTAGCTAAAGAAATACTCCAAAAATCCCATTTGAAGAATAAGCCACAGGAGTGAAGTAGCTTGGGAATATAGCACAGTGCCAGCTCACAGTAGCACAGATATAACTGTTAGACACTATATTGCTCTACAACGAACTGAAAATAGCGCTCGAAAGATACACAAATGCACGCACTACGCTAAGTAATGCAGGCAGGGTTTCCACTACCAAAAGTAGTTATGGTCACACAACCGCCACTAAACAGCTAAAAGCATCTTATGCTTACAATTAAAAAATAAAAATACAGGGTTCCCTCGCCACTTCGCGGTTCAAGTTTCGCGGCTTCAGTGCATCGCTGGTTTTTCAAAAATATTTATCAAAAAATGATAATTTAAAAATAGTGCCATATCCTTGATTGACTGCACATCATCACGCCATTCTCGTTCACGTTGTTGACTGTGTCTCGCGTATCTTAGTGTTGTGTTTGCAATTAACTCTTTGTTGAGCCCTTACATCCCTTGCGAAAGATGACTTTAGTGAGCCCAAGAGGAAGACGAAGATGATGACCATCAGTGAAAAGGTCAAACTAGAGATTGAATTAAATAAAACAGAAAATATATTTAACTTTTCGTCTTTTTTTTCGGTCAGTTTTCAGAAAAGTAAGTTTTCGTGAAAATTGGCTCCAAAGGCACCGGAATTCTAAATTCCGACACTTTGCGGTTTTTCACCAATTTCGGTGAGTTCTAGTTCCTTGTAACCGCAATAAACGAGGGAACGCTGTATAATGATACTAGGCCTAGTTAGACCAGGCCCAACACTATAAAGCACATCCCTGATAAACATTGTGCTGGCTATTACTCCAAACTATATCACAAATAAATACATTAATGCTTAACTATACTAATTCAAACCATGTTGTTCCATCTGGAATTACTTGACTGAGACTCGCAAAGAGATGGCGTAACTACTAACAACGCCAAAATGTATCTAGCAATCGGAAACTATTGATTAAACATTTCTAAATAAATAATACACACATAGAGCGAACTAGCGCTAGCAGAGACAATGATATTGTTGGGTTTCTTTTTAGAGGGAGTTATGTGAAGTTGATAAATTGTTTGTTAACAAAAACTTGTTCAAACTTTGGTTGAATATTCTACTAGTTTGTTTGAAAATTTGCAAAATGACAACTAAGCAAAGAATCAACGTCAAATTTTGTGTTAAACTTGGAAACACAGCGATGGAGACTTGGAAGATGCTGCATGAGGTATATGGTGATTCTTGCATGTCGAGAGAAAGAGTGTTTGAACAAACACAAGCGATTTGTGGAGGACAGAAAGGACGTGGAGGATGATCCCAAAACAGGAAAACCTTCCACTTCCTAAACCGATGCTGACGTTGAAAGTTTGTCAATTGGTTTACAGTCACCGCCGGCAAATTATTCACATTATGGCTGACGAACTTGGAATTGCCAAAGAAACCGTCAGAATTTTCTATCATTTTGGTTGAAAACTTGGGCATTCGAAAAATGTGTGCCAAAGTCGTTTTACGGTTCTTGACACCTGAGCAAAAAGCTCGTCGTCTAAATTGGTGTCCAGACATCTTTCAACAGCTCGAAGCAGATGACAAAACCTTAGAAAGGTCATCACTGGTATGGGGCTTTCATCAAGGTCCCACCAATAAACACAAGAAACGAATCAAAAAACTCACCCTTTTGTCAACACCAACCGTTTGTTTGAAAACTTTAATTGGGATTTTGTTTTATTTCAGTCAAATGCTATTTGATTGAAGTGGTCCAAGCTAGAGTATCGGTATACTCGTAGGTAGTCAATTATTAGTTTGCTTCACTTTTCTGTTAGTTAAACTAGCCAGTTAGCCCGCGTCGCCCGGCAGGGCCTCCATCGGCAATGTCGAGGTTGACAAAGCGGTTCAGCCGGCCAAGCCAGCTTCACCCAATAGATTGTTGTAAAAACAATAATGAAAAGTTTGTATTTTTTCGCGTAGCCAAATTTCGATCCATAATAAAACTATCATTTTTGAAATGCAATTGACAAAAGAATATTTGCGTAGGATTGCGCACAGCCACTACATTCTTCGAGTTTACGAAACTTCTGGCAACGTCATAATTGCACTATTTTAATGATAAGCGTTTTTAAACCTAATCACAGCTGACTGTGTGTTTGCGTGAGCTCACGCCTCTGGATGGGCGCATGTTGAGTGGTCTTAGCACAAACGCAACCAGGCAAAAAGCAAACTCACCCGACATCAAACACTCGCGGTTAAGTTGTGTGTCGCGTAGACTAAATAAAGTTTTAGTTTTACCTCTACTTTAATTTTTTTTCTTAAAATTGAGGCGATAGTATCGCTCAAATAATTAATTCTGACTGCAACTTAACAGCTAGGTTAAGATTGGCTTCTACTTAATGCTTAACTACGCACTTCTCAATCAAGAACAGAACAAATATATTCACAAAATTTTTCGAGACTTTAAATTCCTTCACTCGCCGATTTCAATAACCAATGTACTCAAATAAATCAATCAAAAACCAATCAGAAAAACTATATCAATCAATTAACCATTTGATTCTTGTCAAGTTAATTATTCCACAACAAGCCATCACAGAATAACACGCTATCGGTCTCTCTACGGTTGTTCGCACAACATCGCGCTCTCCGTACTTTCTCGTCGCCTCGTATATGGAAATGGGACGCCCTCTAGAAAATTTAAGAACAACATCACATGACAAAAAACGCATCTACTACCAAATTACGACATATCGGCAATCGAAAACTTTCGAGAAGGAAAGATTGTGTTCTAGATCAGCCTTGAACGTAAATACAGTGGAACCCCGCTAACCCGGCCACCCACGCGACCGCAGTTAGTGGTCGTGTTGGCGGAGTGTTCGCGTCAGTGGATTTTGCTTTGCCAGCGTGGTGTTGCTGTAATTGGACATGCACCCTTAACTACAGTAATAACGGAAAATTTCTTATGGTTTTGTTTCACCCCGCACCATATTTGTTTCTTACGATCATTAACGAAGTGCGGAATGAATCTTAACCAGCAGTGTACAAACACACTGTCTACAGTTTGCTTGATCTAAAACCAATTCTTGAAGTCCAGGGACGTTGGCAGCTTTTGAACGTCACAATGCTCATTTCTTACGCAGTTAACAATTTCTGTGGGTGCACGCGCGCAATATGCGCTAACCTCTGTCACAACCATAAATGTGTCAAGCGCAATAGGGGTTGCTTTGGCGGGGTAAAATTGGAAGTTTCGAACCACTATATGATGGTCGCGGTTTGAAAACCGGGGTGGTCGCTTTGTTAAAACAGAATGCAATGTATTACCATAGAAAAATATTCGGGACTGCTCTAAAGCGGTCATGATACTGGGGTGGTCGCATTATCGGGGTGGTCACCAACCGGGGTTCCACTCTATATGATCTACCATTATTACGTCATAAAGCAAACATGTGCGGTACAAATCCTAACTTGAAAGAAAAAAAGGATTTTGCAAAACCAAACCGGGATTTAAAACCAAGTTTAGATTCGAGATAATTCTAGATTCACGAATCAAATAATTACAGCCAAATGAAAGCAATAAATTACAGAGACTACACATATATACCGGTAAACTAATCCAACGAAACAAATTTATTTATTCGTGACATGGTGAAAATAGCAGCGCCCTCATCAATATTGTCGAGCATAAGAATATCGGTTCAACCGGCTTCACCAAATTGGTATTTGCGAGAACAGCAATAAAAAGTTAATGTACTGTTGACGCAGCCAATTGTCGTTCCATAATTAAAAGTACCGTTTTTTAAAGGAAATCAATTAAACTTCAAAAAACATTACGGGGGTTGCGCATAGCCGCCAAAGTTTCTGGAGGTCCTAGATACATTTTACTTGGCTTGTGTTCTACATAGGAACTGAACTTGCAATTAGAACAGCCAGAGATTCTAAAAAGTTTTATTGGTTTAATTTTATGAACTGCATGGAAGCAAAATTTCAAAGTTATAGGTAGGAGAGGCGCCAAAGTAATTTGACTGGAGTATTTTCAAGAAAACCCCATTTCATATTAGGACCAATTTTCACGACGTTTTAATACCAATTTGTGCCACCTTAAGCCTCTGGCTGCTTGCATGCTGCTTGGTCTCGGCATATACGCAGCTGGAAAGAACAAAGTAACTCGAAGTGATGCATCTAATGCATCCAGTATTACCAGATACATTTTCCATCGGCCAAAATGTAACTGGTAATCGGAAACTATATCGCATATCGTAATCTGAAACTACATCGGAAGCTATATCGCACAAGTAGTAATCACAAATTGTAGACTGGTAGCAACACCTTCACATAGGCATCCATATACTTAGCCCATGGTTTTATAAACTTTGTATAAAATCTATGAAAAGATTCAGCATTATTCAGATTATGAAATACAGTAGACCTTTCTTATTAAGCCCACGGTTAATAAGCCCACCCGCTTAATTAGCCCAAATTTTTCCGGCATATCGTAATCGGTAACTATATCGTAATCGGAAGCTATATCGCATATTGTAATCAATAATTGCTTCCTTAAAATAATGTCGGATCCGGAGAATTTTTTAATATAACAAAAATTTTAAAAATCACGGAACAAAGATAACTACAACATTCAAGAAATTAGAATTGTTAGCCATGTGAGCCTGAAACATTGCATAGCTTGTCTAAAATATATCTACAGTGTCACTGCTGAGGCAAACTATATAAATGAATTGAACTCGAGCTTTCGCGGTTATAACAAACGCTTTATTAGGGGATTTTATTCAAATAGATTATTATTCAAATCGATTTTATTTGAATAGGAGCATGTGACGAAGAGCTAGCTATAACCGAAAATTTCAATTTACTTATTAACAGCAGCTTTTACGCAATGAGTCGAACTGTGATCGCGGTAACTTTCAGAAAGACTAAGTTACCGCAAAATAACGAGGGTCCGTAAAATAAACAAAAATGATCCATTTGAAAGGCAGGTCGGTTAATACGATTTTTGCTGGAACATGGTTGTCTCCCCGACCTGCTTTGAGTTCTTAATACTCGTGAGTTGATCGAAGTTAGTTACCGTTACATCGGCTAGCTTCAATTAAAATAAAAATTGTATATTAAACTTGCTACTGCCATCCTACGACAGTAACATCCCTGCCCCGTTTAGCTGTGGTGAATGCTTCAGGAGTTAACACGCTTAAAGTAACAATATTTGCGATCGGTAAGAGGACGGAAATGAATGAGCAAAACGGAAACGAATACTCTGATTTAACACAACTTGATTACTTCAAATATACACACATAAATTCTATTTAGACAAGATAAGCTATTTGCATGCTTTAAATGTACACATGAATGCAAAAACATGACGCGCCTAGTTTTGATCATTTGAAACGATCACACACAATTTTTTTATTGGCCGCGTAATCACAGAATGTTTTGTTTGTATGCGAGCAGTGCGAACCAGGCTATTCGAATCTGGGAACGTTTCTATAATAATACGACCCATGAGCCAAGCATTTCGAGGTAAGGTGGGTTCAGCAACTAACACGACATCTCCTAATGAGAGGTTACGTGAAGGGTTAGAATATTTAGTCTGATTAACTCGAGACTTGAGAGCAGTTGCAAAACGGAAGATCCATGCGCAAACTTCTAGGATTTTAAATCAAGACGAATATTTGTCAAAAAGTTCATCAGGAAATGTATATGTACAGGTGAGAGAAAGCAGGAGACATTACGGTCTTTACACATTACAGGAGACATTACGATTTTAATCTCGGAGTCGTCCGCAGGAAAGCATTAAAGGAAGAATAAGTGCCGCCTGCCCTGGCCAACAGCATTCCGAAGATATCAAGATGTTAGACCAACTTTCCATTGTATGCACTTTAAAGTATTCTTTATTGATAAGCCATGAGATGCGTGATCAGCAGGATTGAAGTCAACGTAAAAGCACTTGTTAATTACGTCAACAGTGTTTTGATCAAAATTGTCTTTGAAGTCTTCGGCTGTTTGTTTGAGTGCAAAATTGGCGCAGCCAGCAGAGGATGTTGTGCCGAACAAATACACACAGATTCGGCATTCGATTAACGCTTTATTCTGGTCACCATTCTCCCACCACAGAAATGGGAGTTTTATCTCTGTCACCCGGGGGAATTTGGATTTAATGAAACATGCTTTTAATGTCTCCTTCGATTGCGATGAGTTCGCTACGAAATTGAATGAGCACATCAATCAATCTGTTTGTGATATCAGGTGCAGATAACAGAGTATCATTGAGGGAAACTGCTTTGTACTTGGCGGAAGAATCAAATACCACTCTGATTTTTTTGCGGTTTGTTGGTAGGATACACTCCATGGTGCGGAATGCACTACGTTTCACCTGGCCGACTCTTTACGCCTTCCACCCCTTCCTGTCGAGCATGTCATAAACGAAGGTTCTGTATTGCTCGAAAAAATGGCGTTTTTCAGAAACTTACGCTTCAGATAGCAAGCTCGTTGCTCTGCCATAGCTCTATTCAAAGGCAATTGAATCTCAGCATTGCGCACAGGCAAAGCAATTTCATAATGCTGGTTGCCATGATGACGAATCGAAACGACGTTCAAAAAGAGAGTTTGGTCTTTTGATAATTGATTGTTGTTAATGTTGGTGTCAACAACCTCAGTACACAAAGTGCACATTTGATGATTATTTAAACGGACCAAAAACGTTTTATTCAATTTTGGGTAAACTACGTTTTTCTCGGGGCAATTAATTGTCAACCTCACAGGAGTTTTAATGGCGTAATAGCTCGCGTCGGTATTTATGACCTCAAGTGGTTACATTACCGGGGAATTGTCGTTACCGATCAGTAGGCCGACCTCTTCATCTATCAAGGGAATATAAACATCTTTAAATTTTAAAAATTGATTACTTCTTCTTGAGTTGGGATATCATCTTTCCCGACTGGAATAGAGTTAATGGAAAGCGTAAGATTCAATTGAAAAAAGTTGGATTGAGTAATGTCGCTAATTTTTAGGCTATTGATAACTTTAGCTTTGTTTGTGGTTTGAATTTGATTAATGGTAGCAGTCGAAACGTTAATCACGGAAAAGTTCTTTCCTTGGAAACTTTTGATTAAATTTTCCGAAATATACGAGCTTGTGCTTCCGTTATCGACCAACGCAAAGGGTGGTAATGAATTTGAATTGCTACAGCGAATCTTGATAGATACTACATGTACTGGTAAAAAAACGCTTATTAAAGAATCTGAGCCAACAAATGCACTGGAAACTTTGGCTATAGTAGTGGTATTTTCGCCCTTATCCCTTTCGGTAGGTGTTGTACTTCGATTACTTAAATTAGGCGGTGTGCGAAAGAGTAGTGTGGCGCCCATTACAATCTTGTTTCGAGCATGGATTAGTACGAGGGCAAGATTTTGACAAATAATCAGATGTGAGACATGACGAGAAAAGTTCGGCTTTAATCAGAAATGACTTACGAGCATCGTAATCGAGCTTTCTAAAATGCTTGGATTGATTAAAAAAATGTGGATCTTCGCACATTCTGCACATTTTTTTCTAAACGTGAACTTGTGTAGGAAATGAGGCTTTGTCACGTTTGTTTAGAGCTGGGTTGTGCTGCCGAGATTTCACTTGCGATCAATCGTTGGCCAAGTTCGTGCATTGTCGAGTGCGCAACGACACGTAATACCGTATATGCTCGTTTTACCGCCCAGTCTTGATTAAGGGCCCGTTTGAATAGCCGCCCGTGTGAACAGAACTTAAAAATAAATAAGGGCCCGTGCTTGAATACCCGCCCGATGTAAAAGCTGATTTTTCAGTGGTAGAGAACAATAGGAAATAAGAAGCAGCTCAAATTTTGATTTGTTACTTCTTGTTATTAATTTAAACTAATATGAGGGAATTACTCTTTAGACGTAAATAATTTGCGTTTGACGTGAATAAATTGACATGGAAAAAGGATTAATGTCGTGAAATATTTGTCTTCAACGATAATTTTTGTGCATAATTTTACTTTGAAAATAACAAGCGCCCGTGCTTGAATAAGGGCCCGTTTGAATAAGGGCCTGGTAGTGAGTTTGGTTGAAAAAAATATGGGCCCGGGCTACAAAACAAGCAAATACGGTAAGTCAAATTTTTTAGGCTGACTTCTTCCACTCTATCTTGAATAACATTATCGACTTCTACTTGCCAGCCGTTACTCTACGCGCTGGGCAGAGGCTTGGATATTTTGTTTAATACGTCGATGTTATCCATTTTATGAAGATAGTTCATTCCGCTGAGAAGGTTACGCAGGATTTTAACTCGGCGGAAAATCTGATTAGGGAAGCTTTGTCTTGGTAATGCAGTGGCAGGTCATTAATAATGGAATCGACGCATGCCTTAGCGATTTGAATTTTTTGACCGTGTGTTTGTTTGCTGAAGCAGTTTGCGTGCTTCAGCAGACCCTTGGCCAGCCGATAAATATTGTTAGCCCTTTACTAAAGCGTTAGCCGAGCCAGACGTGTATCGCAAAAGATAGATTAGTTTACGTTTTTCGTCTGTAGCGCTTGGCTCCAATGCGACAGCGCATTGGTTTGATTGAAGTGATTCGTTCGTCTCTTGCCTTGACATTGTGGCTTGGTCAATGCATTTTGAAAATGTAACCACTTCTTGTGCAGACACAATAGATTTGAATGCGCTAAAAACCATTGGTTTTTCATGCACGCTTGCATGTGAACTACTCTCTTTAGGCACCGTTGAATTTGTTATGGCAAATTTTTTGAGTCTTTGACCTTGTAAGCATTTTCTTTTGTTGGTTGATTATCTTCTTGATTTGCGCTAATTGCCAATAACTAACCTGTAACGGCGATTGGAGTTAGATACCGTCACATGGGCGTTGGTTAAAGTTTCACAGCCTCAACACTGATCTCAAACACTTCGGGTGTGTCCAACATATAATGAGAGACCGTTATCTACAAATAAAAAATAAACAACCAATCGTAAATTAACAAAAACAACGAACTTACTGGCAATTGTTACACTTCATTTGTTTTAAAGTTGAGCACATTAGCATAACTTGATATACATATAAATTATAAGATTCTAAGCAACAACTACGCAACTTCATTACATAAATCCCAATATGTTCTAGTCCGTTTTTCGCTCTGGTCAATTGCCGTTTGGTAGGTTTGCGACATGAAGTAGCACCAGATTTGAAACAAATTACGCCTGAAACTAAACACAATTACCAGCAACGCAAATTAAGTGGACGATTACGGTCTGAAACAAAAAAGTGAGTTCGATACTGGGTTGGCTTGAATTAAAACAAAAATTATATATTAAACTTGCTACTGCCATCGTACGGCAGTAACAATACTGCTAACATGTAGCGTATTTCCTCCACAGATAGTGCAACTGCCGTAAATTGCTTTTTCCAGGGACACAACATTCTGCTGTTCTATTATTTAAATTCACCGTTGTTGTCTCCATAAACGGTATTTCCATCCACTTTCCACATTACCAAGATTTGAGTAGAGAAGCTGCAGAATGATGAAAGCAAAGCATCGTGCTACATTCGTTGGTCGCGTCGTTGGTCAATTAAAATGTATGATTGGAGGTCTCTTCCGGCTGGAGAACAGTTAAAGTAGAGAGCAAATGATTGAGAGCGAAAACAAGAGCTCTGTCAATGTTTCCTACGAGCATGAGAAAAAAGTGATAATGGAGAAGCAAGTGCAGACAAAACAGTAAAGTGAGTACGAAGAGAGAAGAGCTTACAGATTTATTAATGGTATCGAGACCAGCAACAATCTCAAATTGCAACTAGGAAACTGAAGAAAACTGGGCATGGAAAAAGAGAAAGAATGACAGCCGTTTTTTTTTTGAGAATATAATTTATACATTGCATAAACTCCCCTAAAAGCAAATGTACGTATATCATCGGATTTGATAACTGTGTACCTATCAAACACCAGAGGTCAGCTTGTAAAAGGAGGTTATCTCATTTTCACGATTACTGAAAATGTATTTACATGCAATAAACAAATCAGATCTCGTCACAATAAATAAAAAAAAGCATCCTCAAAAACAGTTGCCAATCCCGATGGCATGCTTGCGACCTGCGGGATCCGGCGCCAGAATTTAAATCATGTAGTTTGTAGCCTTCAAAAGTTTCAATAACAGATTCAACTGAAAGAGCAAAAAAAAAGAGCAGGCTTATCTCTAATAAAATGAACTAGAGAGATTTTTTTTTAGAAACTACACCTATTTGAAGTTAATTCCCGAAAAATAATAAAAGTATTCAATGCAGAGCTTAATTAAATGAAGTACAATTCCAAAAAGATCTTTGTCTCAAAAAAGCTACAGTCTATGCATTATGGCCTGCGGTCAAGTTTAGCTGAGGGATTTTGGCCCGCCTTTGGAAAAGATTGCACACCCCTGGCTTGCAACTTCATTTTCTGTTTCCTCCATACTTTTTTTCTTCTCTCTTCTTCCTTTCTCATACTCTAAGAAGTTATTGGGCAAGAGTTGGTTTCTGCTTGAACCCTTTTCAGTATTCATTTCAAACAAGTAGCGACGTAGCAAATAAAGTGGTTACCGATACGCTGCTTTAATCTCCCACATCTTACGTATAGTAACTTCTTTCTCCTGGCCTGGATAATCAGGCTCTCCACTAACTTAAAAAATACCGAAACCTACCCTGGTTTGCGATGACGAAGTCTTACCGAATTTGAAAGAAGTTACATCCAACCTCCCCCAATCCTTCCTTGACCACTTTTCTCAATTCAATCACTTTAGTGAATATCCTCTACCAGCAAAGAAAAACAATCAGATACAGTAATTCCAGCTTATTAAACCCACCTTGGGACTGCATGGGCTGTTAAGTGGAGGAGCTTACTAACCGGGGGAACAATTTTCGTCTCTCCCATGTACATAAATGATTGTGACCGACTGTAAACCTAAAAGTTGCTAAAAGTAAAATCTGCAGCGCACTATTTGTCTTCCCAATTGATTACAGCACAAATAAACGACATGTAAAGAAGTAATTAAATTGAGAATTATCAACTGTGAACTTAATAAGCGGGGAGTACTGTACTTCATTGGTGGAATGCGGCCTTACTCTGGCCACAAAGCATCAGAAACGTAAGCTTGCCCCAATTGATATGGTTTACACAAATTAGGTTAACCACAACCCCAACATAACTCACTTTATGTCTGATAGAAAATGAGGGGCGCTGATAGAGTGGACTGCTTCGTGTTCCACGCAAACAACAACAATTTGAGGTACACAAGAAACTTTCTACATGTTGTTGGTAGACCTATTATATGTCAATGAAGATTCAACCAGAGACTTACTTTTAAATACCCACATCTCATTTAATAGTCTCATTTAATATTTAATAGTCCACAAATTTCATTATAGTTGGATTATGGTTAGAGTTAAGGCTAATCTTAACCCCAACCTCACCATGCACCTCGGTAGGCAAGATATGGCGGTAGACCTCACTCTGTAGTAGCACCGTTAATTCATTATAGTTCCACTTGTTTTACGGTGTTCTTAAAATTTTGACACCAAATATGGATTTATGCAGCATGTGATAGATTTCCCAACCTACACATACAACAATTACTGATAGAATAGCACGGCCGTGTATGATATAACCATTTTCTTGATTAATTTAATTTAATTTATTTATTTCAGATCCAAATTGGTCCACATCAAACAAAAACAAATGCAGAATGAAAAAGCAGAAAACAAATCATATACAACAGCAAAACCACTTGCACCAAAAAAAAGTTGCAGCGAGCACTAAACAGACCCTTACAATACTTATGAGATATTGGCAGTATGTTTTTGTTGTATTCACTGATGTTTAGCATTTATTTATTAATTTTAGACCCAGATATACTTAATGCATAATGACTAAACTACCTTTAAGTTGGAATATATATATTTGCTTCAGATCTCGAAAGGTCCATATTAAACAATGTGAACAAAATAAAACAAGTAAAAAATGATAACATAGTATGAGTAGCTTGAAGAAACAAATTATTGCATAATTAAAACAGGAATCGTGCAGACAAAGTCATTCATTTAATCATTATCGGTTCAGAAAACAGCTTATCTTTTCTTGGTAGGCTATTTTGTAGATGAGCAAGGATTTTAAAAATGCTGTGTTTTTGAAGCGATATTGATCAGCAGATTCCTTTAATCCAGATTGATTGATTGCTTACTCTGTCCACGAAACTCGAAAATGCCATGTAACAATGATAAAAAGAGTCGAACGATACTAAAAACAGTCTGCCATTTATCTCAAAGAGCAGCCATAATTGACGTCATTCACAGCGCGTCCACTGCTTTCCTACATCGATTTTGTTAAACTGAGATCAGTTTAGTGGACGCTCAGTAGGTTGAGTAGAATAGTAGCTTTGATGAAAAACGTGATGTGGATAGAGGCTCATTTGTTCGTAAATTTGTCGAACTGGCCAGCAGTTCAGCCTGATTTCTATTAAGGCATTCAAAAATTTATATTTCTATCATTTTGTAAGTAACTTGGCTTTAAGACATCCATCATCCATAACAATTCAAACTACAATCAACTTGTACTCATTTTGATAGAACAAAAAGAAGTTTGAATTACAGGTTATAGCCAGGGTTTATTAGCTCAATGTAATTAATGAAAAATCAATGTTGACTGACAGGAAATCAGGTATATTTCGACTCGTTTTTCGGCATGTTACTCCACATACACATGACATCTTGGAGGAGGTAGCTGGATGCATGCGTGCTTTCGGTCTCTAAAAGAGGTATGCGTGGAAAAATTTACGACCTAAAAGAGGGGTTACATGCAAGCGTGCAAACTGTACAGTTTGGAAATTAATCAAATAAATTGAAAACATCCATCTTATTTGAAAAGCTGATTGTGTATCTCGAATAAAGCAGGGTGTCAAACTCGTGGGCTTCTGGAGGTCACATTGCACATATGAGCAATCGTGCCGAGGGTCGCATAAGGTTTTCGAATTGGAGATCACCACTTCTCCGCAACGATCTCTGTAATGTAGCCCGAATTGAGTTGATCTCCAAAAATAAAAGATCATCACTTCTTCAGCATCTTCACACCATCGCTCTTATTGGGGCAAATCGAGTTCTGTTGTTGCACCAAGTGGAATTATCTCCGAATAAAAAAAAACTGTAGCTCTCAAGTGTCGCCTATGATCAAGGGTTCAAACGTTTGTTTGAAGATGATACGTAGCAATACTGCCGAAATTCATTGAGAATTTTAAAATCGTCAGAAAAGTCGATTTACGTGGAAGATTAGAGGTCTTTTTACTTGGAGAAAAGTTGACGTTGAGAACAAATGACAGAGAGCGAAAACTAGTGCTCTGTCACTATTTCCTACGAGTATGAGAAAAAAAGGCAATGAAGAAGCAAGTGCAGACGAAACTGAAAGTGAATAAAAGTACAGGAGAGCTGACAGATTTGTTAGGAGTATTGAGACCAGCAACAATCTTAGGTTTCAATTAAAAAGCTTGAGCAAGCTAAGCCTGTAGAAAAAGTAAGAATGACAACTTTTTTTCGCAAATAACTTTTACGTTACCTGATCTTCCCTAAACGCAAACTCTACTTATATCATTGGATCTTATTCCTGTGTTACCATCAAACAAAAAACGTCATCTTGTAAAAAAGCTCACCTCGTTTCCATAATGACTGTTTATTTATCTACCTCCAAAAAATAAATTTCGTGGCTGTGAACAAATTAAAGCATCATCATAAATAGCTGCCTGTGTTATTGCAGCGTTGGTCTAAAGCAATCTGCCACATGCGGCTCCAGAATTGAAATTATGCGATCCGTGAAATGATGTGGTTTTCACCCAACGACGCAACCTAAAACGGATTGGCCTTAAAGAGTAAAAATTCCGCCAGGCTTATCTTAAAAAAAATATAAAAACAAGAAAAGATCTTTGGTGTAAAAACTCTACCCACTTAAAGTTGATTACTGAAAAATAAAAAAGATCTTCGATGTAAAGCTGAACTCACTTGAAGTACAATTCCAATAAAGAAAATCTTTGTTATTAAAAAGCAACAGACTTCTGTGTGCATTGTGGCCTGAGGTTATAGTTTAGTTGAGTGAAATTGGCCTGCCTGTGCAAATCGTTGCACCCCCTTGCTCACAATTTCACTCTGTTTCCTCGACACTTCCTTTTCTTCGCTCTTTGTCCTTTCTCACATACTCTTTGGAGTTACTGGGCAAGAGTTGTTTTCCGCTTTCTTGCTTGAACTTTTGTCAGTATACTTTTCAAACGAATAACGACCTGGCAAATGAAGTGGGTACCAGTATGCTGCTTTAGTCCCTTTCCCTATATCTAATTGTATACAAACTTCTTTCTCCGCAAACTGGGTGAGCAAGCCTTTGACCGACGCAAAAATATAGATTCAAGAATGTTTTCAGCCTACTTTTATGTTACAGTTGAATAAACATGATCATAAATTATAAAATTTTTGCTCTTTGATAAAAACTTAAAAATCGCCACTAAGTAAAAATTATTATTACGTGCCTTTCCGCAAGCCAAAACAATGCAACCATTGTGAGTATCAAACACGTGCCTGCTGAATTACATCAACCGCCATTAAAACGTTATTCTAATTCTCTGGTTGTTTCATCAGGACCTACCCGGTTTGTCGATAACGAAAGTCAAGAATCTTTTCCGATTTGCAAGGAACTATCCCCGGCCTCCTTCAATCCTTTCTTGACTATCCTTCTGCATTTAATAACTGCAGTGAATATCATACATCAGTAAAGAAAAACAACTAGATATTTCATTGGTGAATTGCGACCCTACCCAATACGGCTTTAGTGGCCAGAACACATCATAAATACGAGTTTGCCTCAGTTGATTTGCTTCACACAAATAAGACTGGCCGCAAACCCAACACAACTCATTGTGTCTGATAAAAAACGTCGGGCGCTGGTATAGTGGACTGCCACGTGTTCCACACAAACAACAACAATTTAAGGTACACAAGCAACTATCTAAGTACTATTGGTAGGCCTATTATATACCAACAAGGATTTAGCTGGGGGAAGGCAGTCTTACTTTTAAACACCCAGGTCAAAATTGGGACCAGTTAAAAAGTCCTCATGCACAACGGCGCTGCTGATTTTATCAGCGTCCCACTTGTTTTACAATTTTACCAACATCTTATAACACCAAATATGGACCTGAGCAGCTTGTGATCGATTTCAAATCTACACATACAGCGATTACCGGTTGCACAATTGGGCCATTTATGATTTAACCATTCTCTTAATTAATTTAATTTGATTTATTTGTTTTTTTTCATCCAAATTGGTGCAGATCAGATAAAAACAAATGCAGAATAAAAAAGCAGAAAACAAACTATAAAACAGTAAAACCACTTCCATCAAAAAAAGGTTGTAGCGAGCACAAAGCAGACGCTTACAATATTATTTGAGACATAGGCAATATGTTTTTGTGGTATTCACTGATGCTTAGAGTTAATTTATTAATTTCAGTCCGGTAGATACCTATTCCATAATGACTAAACCACCTTAAAGTTGCAATATCATCATTTGCTTCAGACCTCGAAAGGTCCATATGGCACAAAATAAAATAAGTAAAAAAATAACTACAAAGTGTGAACAACACAGAATAAATTATTGTGTAATCACAACAACAATCATGCAAACTTAGTCTTTGATTTAATTATTGCTGGTACAGAGAAGCAGTTTATTTTTTCTTGGTGGGGTATTTCATCGATTTGCAAAGTTTCAAAAAAACGCTGTGTTTCTGTAGTGATGATATTAAATTTAGCATATACACACTAATGATGCTTTCAGCATAAAAACATTTTGAAATAAAAGGTTCACTAGTTTACTGGATGTTATATTTCTATTCAGATTAGTAAAGAAAGCTCATTTTCATGCTTTTAATACATACAGTTATAGAAAATTCACCGAACTAATGCAGAAAAGTGCAAACTGCAGCCCGCGGATAAATGTAACTTAGGGTGTGAATCCACAGAATCCACATCCACAATCCACAAATCCACAGATTACCCAAACCAAAACAGGGTCCTAAGATTAAAAATCCCGCCTTTTTAATGTTTTGTCCAAAAAAAGACTGTTACCTAAGAAACTTCCCCCTGATATTAATCAACCCGGAAATGGTCTGCAGTTAAAAACATTTCCTTTTTACATGTAAGGTTTATGTACAAAAAAAGTCTTCAACTTAAAACTTCTGCCCTCTCAAGATTGATCGCCAAAAAATACAAAAACATCTGCACTTTTACAATTGCAAGTAACGCATCTCAGAAAGCAACGTTATTGATGAGCGATTTCAACAGAGTTCAAGATTTCACGAGCCAAACACGAAAACGAATAATATATTGATAATTTTTGGAAGCTTGGTCCCACTTGCGACTACAAAGCAAAACGTAATCAGCCTATTTAGAAATTTATGGTAGAGATTAGAAATACTTATAAAGATGCGTTTAGTGAACCCATGAGGATTCGCTTGATTAATATTTTTTTCGGTCACAGTAATTTTGATTAACTATTTTCCCTTATGAGAGAAAAAAGGTTGCGAATACTCAATAGTTTACAGGCGAATTTTCATCCTTGGTGAAAATAAAAGCATATGAAACTAATTGAAGTATGGGAAACAAGAAACGCCAAAATTCAGGAGTTTAGCCAACGCAGCTTTCTAGTAGAAAAATTGTTAAACTGATATTTGTAATTACAGGATATTACTTAGAGGCGCGTACCAACAAAATAGATCTCAGATTAATTTTTCATTCATAACGAAATGGGTTTATTGAATTCTAAAGGGCGATTTGGCTGCCGACCAAAATTTGCGCAAAGGTGCCACTTACTCTTACTCGGTGCTACAGCATCAGAATCACGAAACGGCTTTACGCTGTTGCTGTTGCTTTACAAACTGTTGTATTTTTAGAACAAAGAATCACCAAATAATAAAACAAGTTTATTTTTTAACAATATCTCCTTGCAAGTCAATGCACTTTCTCCAACACTCTGCAACCTTCTCTATTTCTTCTTCAAACCAGTCTTTGACATGGCCTTAAGCACCTCATTTACGGCTGACTTCAGCTCATTTTTACACCCAAATCTTCTGCCACGAGGAGGATTTTTGAGTGGCCCAAATAGGTGGAAGTCGCTTGGAGCAAGATCTGGGCTATAAGCTGGATGAGGAAGTAATTGCGACTTCAGCTCGCGTAATTTAGCCATGGAAACTTATGCTGTGTGGACAGGATCCTCCTCGTGGCAGAAGATTTGGGTGAAAAAATGAGCTGAAGTCAGCCGTAAATGAGGTGCTTAAGGCCATGTCAAAGACTGGTTTGAAGAAGAAATAGAGAAGGTTGTAGAGTGTTGGAGAAAGTGCATTGACTTGCAAGGAGATATTGTTAAAAAATAAACTTGTTTTATTATTTGGTGATTCTTTGTTCTAAAAATATAACAGTTTGTGCAGAACTTTTGGTATGCCCCTCATATCAAACAGCACAATTTATTGCAAGCAATCCGGCAAAATTTGTAAAATCAACAGCCGTTCTGGACAGCTCATTGGGTATTTCATGGTTGCTTTCTTAAGTAGATCGAAGGCCGACAATTCGACATTTCGAAACTGCACGCGACTGATTCGCCTCCACACCCAAGCTCCAGTGACTTTGAGACAAGATAAGCCCGTTAAAAAAACTATAATGGGAATCATGTCTTTTGTTTTAAACATGCTGATAAAATAATGGTACGTTATCCCTACCAGTTATCGGATACGGTGCTTTACTCTAAGGTACGGTAACCTAATCTTCATCTCGATTAGCTAGAAAAAACTAGAAAAACGCTGTTTAAATGACTTGTTTTTTTCCGAAATGAAGCTCCACTACTTTTGAATTATTGCAAGCGCATTTTTGAAACAAATTACAACAATTCTTTTGTTATAATAGCCACTAGAGAAATCTCATGACCTTTCCTGCACTACCGTCTAATTAAAACGAATAAAACACTGAGCAGTTAAAAGCAAATAACAGTCTATTACTCTATTGACAGCAAAACGTTGGAATATTAAGACCCTCGATCGCAGGGCAACAGTTCGACTCCCTGTGAACTTGATCACATACTTAATTAAAAGTGCGCTGGGGCGATAACTTTTTACCATTGTTTTCAAAAGAAAAAACATTGTAGTTCTCATTATTCCAAAAAAAACATCATAGTGAAACCACTAATAAACATATCAATTTAAGAAAGCAGCAAAGTCGACTAGCGGGTGCTGCAAATATTCTATAATGCACCATTCATCTCTAGATGGATCATAGCATTCTATTTCTTTGATCACATTTCCACTGTCATCAATCCCTCCAATCACAAATATCTTTTTATCACACACACAAGCACAATGATAGCATCTTTTAAATCTCATTTCACAGACAGAAGTCCATTTATTTAAACCAGGGACATATCTTTCAACTGATTTTAACGCCAATTTCTTTTTGCGTTCTGACTGGCCTCCAATTGCATATAAGCAGCCGTTTAAACTGACGACAGCAAATTCTAACCTTGGTGTGAGCATTGGTGCTACATATTGCCATGGCTCGTTGAAATAGTCCAGTCGTTCAACAGATGACAAACATGTAGTTCCATCAAATCCACCAAGAGCATACAAACTACCATCGCACACGGCCAAAGCATTTCCACATCTTTTGTGTAACAAAGGGAAAGCCATTTTCCATATCTTCAACAGATCACTACTGAATTCTACTGACGACAAAATGCATTGACCATTTAAGCCTCCTGCAACTACTAAACAGCCTCTAAATATCGCAGCACCCATCATACAGCGCTTTCCATTAAGTGAAACATATTCTTTCCATTTTAAATTTGTTTCGTTCAAATTTATTTGATATACTTCGTCATAAACATTTGAAGTATTACCTGGTTCACAACCTCCAATGCAATATACAATGCCGTTTAATTTTACTGAGCAATGACCTATTACTGCATACGGAAAATCTGGATACTTTTGCTCATCTCTTTTCGAGAGATTGAGGATCTCAAAGACTTTTCTTATGCCTTGACTTCCACCGACACTAAAGATGGTAAAAGGGTTATTCTCAATGGATGTTTGTTGATTTGTCTTGAGCATGTTGAAAAGTGCAACCGTAATTGCATTTCCACAAACCGGGTTGTTTTTCACCAATGATTCTTCAAACAGACACTCCAAAAAGTTCACAGGAACCTTATCAAGATGTATCATTTCAAACAAATCTGCAAATGCTGCTTTTCTTTCTTCTTCATCTTGCTTTGTCCAGGCAATCACAAGTTTGCAAATAACACTTTCATTGACTGTCTTCTTGTTTTCCCTCAAGTTTGAAATAAGTGAAGTTAAATCACTTTTTGTAATAGTTTTGAAATCATCGCTTTTTGTTATCTCATCTAAGTGATCTGTAATGAACTGATACGTGTACTTTTGGAGTTGATCACATCTATATAACTTAGCAGCAGAAAGTACAGCATACCAACTGTCAGAAGAAACATGTTTTCTCAAAAACTCGAAACAAAACAACTTTATCTCAGCCACTTGAAAGAAATCAGCAGCAGCTAAAATGTCCATAACAGTTGTGTTATTAACGGTGATGCTTTCTTCATACATGTAATCAATCACATATTTTACTGCAGTTGAATTTATTTCATGAATTGTAATTGAAGATTCATATCGTTCTTTCATTTGGGACTTGAACATTTTTTCAAAAAATATAGAACAGCAAGAGAGAACCATGCGATTAGCTCTGATGCTTAAGTGCCCAGTTTGAATCGTAACATCATTGAAAGTTCCATCATCTCGGTTTGCTTTTGCATATTGTAAAAGATCAGGCCATTCCTTCCTGTAGTAGGTAACATCATTTGGAAGCAAAGTATTATTATTAGTAGACATTATATGAACAAAACTGAGACAAAAAGGCTAAAAATACAAATATTATGCAATGTAATTGTTATATTTCTAAGAGCAAGGAGTGCAATTTAACATCCACGCTCAAATTACAAGCACAGCTTAACAAGTAGATGCTCAATGATAGGGAAAACAATGCAGTTGACAACGCAGCTTAGTATCACAAGTGATTAGTTTGCAATTGTAAAGGCACTGGTTAGATACTTGTATAGTCTTTGCAAAGTAGTGTTCTTACAAAATGCACTTACGGAGGAAATGCAACATGCCAGAAGTACGGGCAACTACAAAGCTGAGAACATCAAATAAAAAACTCTCTTAATTGCACACCACCAACATGGAAAACCGACATGAAAAGTCAATCACCAACTTTTTAGCAGTATCAGGAGATGATACTACAGACGCAGAATGTTGTATTCCTATTTGCGGAGTTGCACTAGAGCTGTGCATCTAATGATCCATAAGAATGATAGAATGCCAGTGGCATAAATGTTGCATGGTTTTTAGCAGCATATAATTTTGGATAAACCAATGTGTACTAAAAAATTATTCTTTTGATAACACTTTGCTTTCCACGGCAAGGCGTTATTGAAGCAGGCCAAGACTGAAATGGTGCATGCATATGCACTTATGCAAAGAGAGAGCGACAACACTTCAATAACAATCCAAATGCAGTGTGTGTAGCAGACCTCGTAATGGAAGAATCGAACTTTTGCACCACTCTAAAAAATGCTGCAAGACTGAAAACAATAATCGAACAAAGTGACACAAAGTCGTCATCTTCAGTGAGAGACCAATGTCCACAGCATTTTAGGCAAAGCCTTTATCTATTGACTTCAGCTTTTCACTTGACTTGTTGCAGTCAAAGTCATAAGTTATCCGTCGCATTCGTCTAATGTTGACAAAACAATGCCGCCATTTTTGCTCTCAAAATGCGATAAGTGGTAACAGCAACGCACTGCTTACGATACCTATTTAGATAAATAGTATTTTTTGCATGCTGACAACGAAAGAAAATACTTCTAAACGCATTTTTAATCTATCTAAGCTTGTTTACACAATTGATTGATTTTAATGAAATTGCGCTAAAGTTTTATAGCGTTTTTATACTTCACGCCACAATATATGTTACCAGAAGCTAAAATATGTGTGGCAGTTTTCAACAATGTTTCTATGTGGATTCGATACCCTGATGTAGTAACCTCCTTATTTGACATTCCGTGGTGTAGCCCATGCTACACTCCGGAGTTTAATGCAAAAATTTAAACTTGCTTGGCTCCATAGGTGTAACCGGTATCACACAAATGTTTCGGACTTGATTAGAATTAAAATGTATTGCTCAGAAAAGTACATCTTCTTGGCAAGAAAAAACGATACCTTTCAAAAAAATGTTCATTTTTTTCCGGCCACGTTAATTCCTGGTTCGGCTCATTGCTGGTTCTAATGCATTTGAAATCATCTTTTATTGTTTTGGGAATATAAACAGCTCTAACACTAGCATTGCAAACCAGGAAGAACAATAATAAAATGTAGCTGTGGCAGTGATATAAATTGGACAAGTAAAGGATGGTAACGTTTGTTTAGAAAACAAATTTGGCAAAACTCTTGCTTTCAAAAAAATAGGTTCAAAAAAGGTCTTTGCTGATCATAACAAGGTGCAACCACTCTTGATGAGAGGATCATTTTACAATTTCTTTAATTCAATTGCTTGTAATGGCAGCTTATGCATTTGGCTTGCATTGTACGTATCGCCTGATTATTTGCCTTGCTTTAATTTAATATCAATATCAGTATTTCCTATATCAAATGTCAATATCAATAATGCCTTGCTTTAATTTAATGTCGATATCAATGTTTCGCCAAAGCGTAGTTGTGTTGTGTACGTGTCGTGTCGCATGATTCGTGTTCGTAATATGCTGGCTGCATTGCCCGCTTATATGATTATTGCTGGTTATTCATCCGCTTCGCTCATATTTTTGCCGCTTCGCTTTTTATATTTATTTCTTTGGCCGCTTATATATCTATTGATCGTTGGCACCAATAAAAGAAGCAATTTAGGTACCAAGTGAGGAATAGCATTGCATTACTGTAAAATAAACTTTAAATTAGAAAAATATAAACGAACTTTCGTCATTGATGCTGCGAGTGATTTTTAAAGAATCGACATTGGAATATCGAATTGGTGCCGAATGACTACTTTTAACGAACATTCGCGACGACCACCTTTCCAGCAGCAACATTTAAATGCTTTCGACTGCATTACTGAACGACATCGAAGAACCATCAATCGCTGAGCCTAGTCCGTGGACTCATCAACCGTTGAAACTATTTATCGAGGATCTATTACCCGCTGCCGTCACATTTCTCTCCCAACCGACATTTTTTTCCGGTTCGCACGTTCTTATTTTTTAAACGTACTTTTATTTCAAAGTACTGCCATTTTTATTCTGGGTTGTTTTTGGTATTTCGTATCTTAGTCATATTGACCTACCGCAATTCTTTCCATACATTCACGAGTTGTTTGCCACCATCGATAATCATTCTAGGGGACAGACTAATAGATTGAATAAGCTTGGAGGCCCCGAGCATAGTCCTAATTTCCCAAGGCAACCTAACACGAGATATTTATGGCATCAAACTCCCCGCCACCATGCTGCTGACATTCGATGTTCTCACAGCCGAACAAACCGCAACTACTAATCTTGATGTGAAAGCATTGATAAGGTTAATAGGCACAACCAAAGTGGTTTTACACGTCAGCAAGCTGATATTGCATGTGAACAAGTTGATATCACATGTAAACAGGATGATAGTGCGTGTGAATAGAAACATACTGAATTACCTGTTGACTCGCACTCCCACATTATTGCTACGGCTAGCAGTTCAGCGAGTGACGTGAGGGCTGAAATCAAACCCACTTCGGTAGAGCTTTCTGGTATCATTACCGGTACAGAATACTGTACAAGTCCTGTACAGAGTTTCTCAATTACAAGTTATTCAACGTTTTTTAAAATTAAATCCTGTTTTGTGATCATAATTAATTATCATTGTGGGTTAAATGTTGTTTTTTGTTCATCGGTTGTTTTGGGGCGCCGACCTTCCTTGCTCGGTAGACTTTGCTTGGCATGCAGGATAATGTCAGACAATGGGATTGGACAAATCCGCCCCGTTTCTTACAAATGAGTGTTGTGCATACCTTTTTGTTATTCTATTATTTGCATTTATTTTTTACATCGCAAAGCCCGGAATATCCTACCGGCAATAATATAACGCTACAAAGCAAGCCAAAGTCCGGTCAACTACACCGGCAACATTTATTTATCGTACTTTTTTGCACATTTTTGTATCGCATTACCTGGCCAACTACGTCGGCAAGTAGCTCCACAGTGAACCCAAGCCCGGGTTATCACACCAGCACTCTTACCATGCTCCAAAGGGAGCTCAAGTCCGGCCAAGTTCGCCGGCAAATTTTTTGTTTATTATATTTTGCCCCACGAGTCCAGCCGCTCACGCCGGCAATCCACGCACGCTCGTCCACTCCCCCAATCCCATATTGCGTCCACAAATTTAGCATTTTCGGGTAAGTCTTCGGAGAGAGGGTGATTAGCTGCTGATAGTAATGAATGAATTTCAATAACATTTGCTCTCATGCTTTAAATTCATCGGCCCATCCAGTTTGTGCTTGCCGTTGCTTTCACTTTTAACCTATTATTTTCGCTATTTTTATCGTTTATTAAACTTAAGCAGTCCTCAGTTTCTGCCAAAGTGATCGTTGCTGCCGCAGCCTGCAAAACTTTCACGTCTTATTGCCTTATGCCTGTTCCGCCCTAACAACAAAAAATGTGGTCGATTTCTAAAAATACTGCGTCTATCGACCCATCATTTTCAAAAATCTGGGGAGATCTGTAGGGGTAGCTTATGCATTTGGCTTGCATTGTACGTATCGCCTGATTATTTGCCTTGCTTTAACTTAATATCAATATCAGTATTTCCTATATCAAATGTCAATATCAATATTGCCTTGCTTTAATTCAATATCGATGTTAATGTTTCGCCGAACCGTAGTTGTGTTGTGTCACATGATTCGTGTTTGCAATATGTATGTTCGCATTGCCCGCTTATGATTATTGCCGATTGTTCATCCGCTTCGCTCATTATATTGCCTGCTTTGCCCGCTTATATATCTATTGATCGTTGGCACCAATAAAAGAAGCAATTTACGTACAGAGTGAGGAATAGCATTGGATTACTGAAAAAAAAAATAGAAAATCAACTAACTCACGACATGCTCAATAAAAGTTCCTCACCTCTGTTTAAGCTCAAATTCTCAAATTTTACCGCTAAATTTCGAAAAAAGTCTACACCGTGAAAGTAATTGTTGATTTGTTAATATTAAGTGATTTAAAGGACTCAATGCCAGCGGACTCGCATAAAGCTGGACCACGCTGCACTACAATAATGAAAATTTATCTAAACGAGAGAAATACCGTCGTTGAGATAAGAAATCTAAATCTCAATGTGGGCCATCTATCGAAATGTTATGCTGTGTTGGCTAATATTACAATACCTCCATCAGAAAAATAACCCGAAAAAAGTAATTATTGTGCAAATATAGCTCACCATACAAGCAGAAATTAGATTGTGATCAACAACAACAAAGAAAAGAAAAACCCCAACCCTTTTACCAAACCGGAAACCTAGTGATTTCAATTGTAAGTGGGTCCAAAGAAAACTATTGAAAAACTGTTCACCAGAAAAAAATCTGCAACTTGATTCAAGGGTCAACAGTATGTCAACCAAGTACTCAAAAGAATCCATGATATTAAAAAATCTCAGAACCTTTTAACCCTGAATGCAATGTGTACATAACCAGTACAAAATTGTATCTCAAGGGTTCAAAAGTGCAGTAATATCTCAGGAAAAATAAATTTAGATAGTTCACCACCACAAATAGAGCGTCATTTTTGCAGACGATAGATCGCGGCTTAGTTTGCATGTCGAATCGCAGCGAGAACTTTTAAAAAATATTCGGCACTGACAGCCTTTGCTCCTTGGTTTGCATCTTGAAAAGCGATGTCGAGAACAAGCCAGCACGTTTGCTCGTTGTTTTTAAAGTACAAACACACGAAAGTTGATCACCCATGAAAAAACGTTTCTATGAAAGCAAATTTGGAATAATCACCGAAAATAAGATCCATACAAAAAGATAAAACTGCAATTAATTGAGCCAGCACAATGTTTTGTAGACCAGACCAAAAGGGGCGTCGCAGAAAAAGTTTAACAATTCCTGTTCTAAGGTTTGCAAAGTGAGAAAAATGAACGCAAAATAAAGCTTACTACCAAACAAACAAAATATTCACAGCTTACTCAATGTTGGGTCTAACAACACTCTCACTCGCATATTGTTTTAAATTAAAATCATTTTGGGACAGCTTGGGAACATATGCAACTTTCGTAAAAGCAAATACAACTTTTTCAGCTTTCAACTGTCTGCAGTTAACAACCGCCCGACCGACAAAGTCTTGAAAGAGTCGCACGTGAATGTTTTATTTCTTTTTGCACTTTGTAGTTGTAAATGCAACGCCCTTTGTTCTTTGGCAGTTTAGCCTACTCGTAACAAATAAATTTATGGTTGTTTTGTTACTAAATATGGTTAAAACCTGCCCCCCCCCCCCCCCCGGCGAACATTTTTTGGATCTGCTCTGAATGTGGAATCAATAACACGTTGGTGTCTGTAGGCACAAATGTACTTTGACTTTGCCTCACAAAGTCGACTATATTTTGTTGAGTGTTCAGCAATCACGTCTACAGTTGATTTTCCATCTACGATCCCTTTCCTGGTTCTTGGAAACAAAAATAAATGATCTCCTTTTAATAAACTAAATGCACAGTTTGGAGCTGAGCACCCATTCATTTTAAAGTAGTAACAAACTAATCGAGTACCTGTGCTGCGTATTGTACCGATGCTTATTTAAATTGTATCAACTCTTGTGCTTTGTCTATCAGACCTCTTTCCATATTATCCTTTAACAAAATTATCTAGCTTTTAATTTCTTTATTTTTGAATTTTACCTGTAATTTACAGCTCTACCATAAATTTATTGACTGCATTGCAATGACAGTTCTTTCAAGTAAAATGCATGATAGGCTTAACGCTGTAACAGTTAAAACAATGTAGCCGAGGTTTTATGGTACAAATAATGGGCTAATGGACTAAATATAGTGATCATAGCGGACAAGTTACTGACAGTATGTGCTTATATAGTTCTTTTTATCCAAATCTATTATAAACAAATCTGTTATAACTTACATTTACATACAATTGCCAAATCGAAACAACCTTATGTTCACAAAAACGCTATTCACAAGTTTGCCTTCAGCATACTAAATGCAACAAAGCTGATCAAATTACAGCGAAAATGGTGGCTAATTATGATCGTCGTATAACCAAGGAGAGAACAATTTACGAGGTCTGGCCAAAAAGAAACAAGACTGACCTCACAGATTACATAATGCAAAAGACCATCACGAATCAATGCTTTTACAACGTGACATAATATCTGTCAAAAGTTCAACAGCTGTGTCGACAATGTTAGCTAAAGAAACCTTCCAAAAATCCTACTTGAGGAATAAGCCACAGGAGTGAAGTAGCTTGGGAATATAGCACAGTGCCAGCTCACAGTAGCACAGATATAACTGTTAGACACTATATTGCTCTACAGTGAACTGACAATCGCGCTCGCAAGATACACAAATCCATGTGCCACGCTGAGTAATGCAGGCTGGGTTCCCACAACCGAAACTGCGAAAGTAGTTATAGTCACACAAAACCACTAAAAGCACCATATTCTTATATCTAGATAAACAAATATATAATGATGCTGAGCCTTGTCAAACCAGGCTCAATACTATAAAGCACACACCCTGATAAACATTGTGCTGGCTATTACTCCGAACTATATCATACATAAATACATTAATGCTTAACTATACTAAACCTAACCATGTTGTTCTATCTGGAATTACTTGATTGAGACTCCCAAAAAGATTGCCTAACTACTAACAACGCCAAAATGTATCTGGTAATCGGAAACTACTTATAAAATATTTCCATAGGAGTATTACACGCATATAGCAAACTAGCGCTAACAGAGAGAATGACGTTGTTATGTTTGTTCTTGAAGAGAGTTATGTGAAGTTGATTAATTGTTTCTTAACAAAAACTTGTTCAAACTTTTGTTGAATATTCGACTAGTTTGTTTGGAAATTTGCAAAATGACAACCGAGCAAAGAATCAACCTTAAATTTTGTGTTAAACTTGGAAACACAACGACGGAGACTTGGAAGATGCGGCATTAAGCTTATGGTAAGTCTTGCATGTTGAGAGCAAGATGGTTTGAGTGTATACAAGCGATTAGTAGAGGGTAAGGAAGACGTTGAGGATCACCCCAAAACAGGAAAACCTTCCTCTTTAAAGACCGATGCCAACATTGAAAAGGATCGTCAATTGATTTACAGTAACCTCCAGCTAATTACAATTATTCGTATCATGGCTGACGAACTTGGAATTGCCAAAGAAAAGATCAGAAACATTTTTGTTGAAAACTCGGGCATGCAAAAAGTGTGCCGAAATGTCTCCACGGTTCTTGACACCTGAGCAAAAAGCTCGTCGTCTGAATGTGTGTCAAGACATCTTTCAGCAACTCGAAGCAGATGACAAAATCTTAGAAAGGGTGGTCACTGGTGTGGGGTTTTCGGCAAGGTCCCGCCAATAAACACAAGAAATGAATCACGAAAGACTCACCCTTTGTCAACACCAACTATTTGTTTGAAAACTTGAATTGTGATTTCGTTTTTTTCAGTCAAATACCATTTAATTGAAGCTGGTCCAAGCTAGAGTATCGGTACAGGCAGTCAATTATCAGTTTACCCCACTTTCTTATTAGTAAAACTAGCCGACTTTGCCCGCGTCGCCCGGCAGGGCTCCCATCAGCAATCTTGAGGTTGTAGCGAACGCCATGCCTTCGCTCCCCATATTTGTATTGTGACGTCATAACGCCGACTAACTATATAAGCGCTGTACAGTATTATTCGCTCTCTTTTCCGACAACACGTGCTGTTCAAGAAACACCTACTGTGTGCTGTATTGCCAGCTAAAGAAAAGACCGTTGCGCTACATTGGTGACCCCGACGCCTTTTGGAATTCAAAACTAGAATCAAACTGGAAACTTAAAGAGCAGTGAAGTGAGTTCAAATGAACAGTACAATGGACTTTAAATATGTGCTCCTGCTTTACAGCAGTTCTGTGATTGTAAGCCTAATAACGATTGCATGCATGCTAGGCCTATATTATTTTATGTTTCACGATTTACAAAGGTATCAACCCGATACATTAGGCTTATCAGCTAGTTCCAGTAGGCACGCTTTATCTTCGAGTGGCGACGCTAGCATTTCAGGCGCGCAGTTTTCGTTATGTAATTCACGTCATCAATCGACCCCCATTCCCTTGCCTAGACCCAGACTAGCAAGCGCTACTAACTCTCTAAATAGCCTGGTTGACGTAGAACCGTTTCGATTACCTGATTTCTGGCATAGTAACGTACGTGGATATTTTCAAACCGCTGAAATATTGTTCGACCACGCAAATGTCTCAGACGAAGTTACCAAGTACGCTAAGCTTCTCGATTCATTGCAAAAGAACCATGCTGTGTTTCCCAAAATAACTGACATTTTGCAAAATATCCCAAATGACCGCCCCTACTCCAGTTTAAAGGCTTTCCTGGTAAAAAAATATTCCAGTACCACAAGTGACAGTGTCTCTGCTCTTTTGCACACTCGCCGACGTGGTGACGATTCAGTGCTCGATTATTTCCAGCGACTTAAAACGACCCTAGGCGACGCTTTTGAGCCCGAATCAAACTTCCAAACAGAGCTGCTTCGCCATTGCTTGTTGAATTCCGTTGACGTAGACGTACGAATGAACTTGTGTCATTATGAGCATTTACCCCTTGACGAGTTTGTCAAGCATGCTGACCAACTTTTGCAATGTAAACAGGGACTCCATACCTTTAGCTCTGCGCACACACTGTCAAGTACTTCTGTTTCCCCGCCCCCTCACAATCAACACGTCATCAACGAGCTCTTGGAAAGTCGTTTAAAAAATATACAAGAGTGTGTAAATAATCTGGCAGATAGCACGATTCGGCATCGTTTACATAACATGCCTCCATTGGATTCAAACTCATTTCCTCCCGGCTGCACTGGTTCCCCATCAGAAAAACCCAACCTACATAGTTGCGACACCAGTTCACAAACGAACACACAAGCAGCCAAAAGCCTTTGTTATTTCCATAGCACCTATGGAGACAGAGCATACCGCTGTACTGGCCATGGTTGTGCCAAATATCGTCCCGGACGTTTGTCCATGTCAAAAAACGATCGCCCCAACTTCACGGCGTAGGGGAGTGGAGTAACGGGGCAGCGTTTAATGATCCCCTACTTTTTATAATAGACAAGTCTTCTGGTGTCCGTTTTCTAATTGACACAGGCGCATCATGCAGCATTTTTCCATTGTCACACACAAACACAGCCTCTATTCAACCCAGTCCCTCAAAAACCCTTCCTACCATTGGCGGCAACATCCAAATCACTGGCACTTTGAAAGCCACCTTAAACTTGGGGTTGTCACGTTTATTACCTTTTGATTTTTATGTTGTAGATTTAGCTTATGGCATCATAGGCGCAGATTTCCTGACAAGACATGGCTTAACCGTAAATTTAACAGCTAGACAGTTGATTGAATGTTTAGAAGTGGAGCGTGCCACTTTTCATGACTCCGTGGAGAGCGAAGATGGCTTCTTAACTTCTAGTGACACCCCGCCTGATGCCAATCTTTTACAAATCTGAATTTCCAGAGGTATTCGACCCTTCCCGCCGCTCACGCATTATTAGACACTCGATTATTGCCTCAGTAGAGACTACTACCGAAATACCCGTCACTGCCCGCTCGCGCAAATTAAGCCCAGAAAAGTTTCGCGGGCTTCAGGCCGAGATAAAACGATTACTTGACCAAGGCATACTAGAAAGAAGCCAAAGCGCATGGTCTTGCCCAATTGTTATGGTGTCAAAACAAGATGGTTCATTCCGACTCTGCGCGGATCTAGTGGCACTGAACAAAATCCTCAAAGTTCAAAAACATTCCTTGCCCAACATCAATGATTTCGTGTCTTTGGCACACGGCTGTAATTGGTTTTCTTCTCTTGATGTAAAAGACGCGTATTATAATATTCCTGTAAAGGAATCCGATCGCCATAAATTGACAATTACGTGCCCCCTCGGGAACTTTTCTTATAAATATTTGCCGATGGGCCTCGCTTCTAGTTCCGCATATTATCAGCGCTTAATGAACGAAGTTGTGACTGGAATGAGTAATGTTTTTTGTTATCTCGATGATATCATAGTGATGACGCGCGACCTTAAGGAGCATAAACGGGTTCTGCGCACCCTTTTGAGTCGCCTGCGAGACCACGGATTGATTCTCAACTCCCGTAAGTGTGTCATTGCTGTTCACAGCCTGCTTTTTCTGGGTTACCGTGTTTCTAGTACGGGTGTTGCTCCATCAGAAGCTAAAGTGGCTGCAATTCAAAATGTGGACTTGCCTCGTACCAAACGGCAATTACGACGGTATTTAGGAATGTATCAATTTTATAGTCAGTTTGTCAAAAACTGCGCTAAATGGCTGCAGCCACTGCACGACTTAGTAGCTCAATCTCCGAATAATCGACCGTTGTTGTGGAGTAAAAACCAAAAACATTATTTTGAATTGAGTAAGGCCGCGTTGGTGAAAAGGACCTTGCTAGCTTTTCCGGATCCCACCGCCAAACTCGAACTGGTCACCGACGCCAGCGGAGATTTTATGGGAGGCGTATTGGAACAGATTCGAAACGGAAATCGTGAGCCTCTTGCCTTCTGGTCAAAAGCTTTTACTCGAAACCAGCGCCAGTGGTCAACATTTGATCGTGAATTACTAGCATGCTATTCTTCGATTCGCCACTTCCGTCATTTTCTTGACGCCAAGGATTTTGTTTTGCGCACCGACCACAAGCCAATTGTGCGTCATTTCCATAACACCTCGAGTTCCTTAACACCTAGGCACCACCGGCATTTCGATTATATTGCCCAAATGACTAACCAAGTCGAATATGTCAAGGGAGAATCCAACGTGGCTGACTTACCAAGCCGTCCGATTGTACAGCCAAAACTAAATGCTATTCTACCCACTACGTCAGCCACCATTAACTTTTTGGAGCTTGCAGAAGCTCAAGCAAACGACTCTGATTTAATGGAGCTGTTGTCAAACAACACAACGTCGCTAGTTTTGAAACAAGTTCCCCTTGCCGAACATCACACCACCATTTTATGTGACCAGTCCGCTGGTAGACTGCGACCTCTGGTGCCTCAAAGTTGGCGCCATAAGATTTTTCAGTTTTACCACTCCTTATCACACCCCGGAATTATGGCCAGCAGGAAGTTAATTCAACGGTCTTTTGTATGGCCTGACATGCGGCGAGATATTACCAAATGGGCTCGAGAATGCCAACAGTGTGCCCGAGCAAAGATTGTTCGCCATAATGTTGCTCCATTGGAAACGGTTACTCCCCCCCCCCAGGGACGATTCACTCATGTTTATGTAGACATTACTGGGCCTCTGGGGTTGAGTCATGATTATAATTACTTGCTGGTCATCGTAGACCGTTTTTCACGCTTTATGAATGCAATACCCATGGTCGGGATCTCAGCTCAGGAATGTACCGATGCATTTATTCGACATTGGGTCGCGTGGGTAGGCTGCCCACAGCATCTCTTCACAGACAGAGGAACCCAGTTTACGTCATCGACATGGAAGTCAATGTGTGAGTACCTCGGGTGCCAGTTACATCATTCCACTGCTTACCATCCTCAAGCGCAAGGCATGGTGGAACGCTTTAACCGAACCTTAAAATCAAGTTTACGTTGTACAGGCAATCCGTCTTTATGGTACGATCATCTACCTTGGGTATTACTCGCCCTGCGGAACACTCCAAAAGAAGACCTATGCCACGCTTCTCCTTGTGAGCTGGTATTTGGAGAATCTATGCGACTACCTGGTGAGTTTTTTGAATCGAAAGATGAACACCTTGAACACACACTATTTGCGAATAATCTTGCCAAATATATCGCGTCCGTGCGTTATCACTCCCCACGTCAACACAACCGTCCTTCGTACGTTGAAAAAGCGCTTTTTCTGCCGGAAACAACCCACGTATATTTAAGAATAGACAGTCATAAACCCCCGTTGCATCCTGTTTACAAGGGGCCGTTCAAAGTGCTGGACAAAAGAGAAAAGTACTTCATCATCGATTTCCGCACGCACACAGACAAAGTCACTATTGATCGCTTAAAGTCTGCCCAATTAAGTCTCGACACGCTAAACCAAGACGCTCTTACCAACTCCATTGCAATGTCTCCTTCGACACAACCTCCTTACACTTTCGACCGCGACACTTACACAACATACACGACACGCACTGGCCGATCCGTGAGACGGCCTATTCACCTAACAGATTACACACCTTAATTTCAGAAGCACTGGTCGTCACCCTTGCAAATTGCCATAGGCTCATCATGTTTAGTTGTGGCACAAAATCAGTCCTTGTAAATGCTATCGTATGTGCTGTAAATTTACTTTGTGTTGCTTTGTGTTTGTGCTGTAAATTTGCTTTGTAAAAATGCTTTGTGTATTTGCTGAGTTGCTTAAATATTTTGCGGGGCGGTGGAGGACTGTAGCGAACGCCATGCCTTCGCTCCCCATATTTGTATTGTGACGTCATAACGCCGACTAACTATATAAGCGCTGTACAGTATTATTCGCTCTCTTTTCCGACAACACGTGCTGTTCAAGAAACACCTACTGTGTGCTGTATTGCCAGCTAAAGAAAAGACCGTTGCGCTACAAGGTTAACAAATCCGTTCAGCCGGCAAAGCTAGCTTCACCCAATGGATTGTTGTGAAAATACTAATGAAAAGTTTTTGGTTTTTCACTTGGCAAAATTTCGTTCCATAATAAAACTATCATTTTTGAAACACAATTGATAAAAGAACATTTGCGTGGAATTGCGCACAGCCATTACATCATGTAATTTACATGTCTCCAAGTTTATGTAACCACTGACAACGTCATAATTGCACTATTTTAGCCATAAGCATCCTTAAACCTAACAAACTTTTATTCGGCAAAAATGAGCTAGTGCTTCAACTGAAAGTATATCAAAATTGTGGAATGGCGCTAAAGTAATTGATATGTGTTTTTGAAATTAAGTTTTTAAATATTGGGCCCACTACTTATAACTTTATCATAGCTGTTTGGGTATTTGCATGAGCTAATGGCTCTGGCTTGGCGCATGTTGCGTGGTCCTAGCATAAACGCAGCCAGGCAAAAAGCAAACTTACGGTACCGGAAATCAAGCACTTGCGGTTAAGTTGTGAAAATAGCAGCGCCTTCATCATTATTGTCAAGTATAAGAATATCGGTTCAACCGGCATCGCCAAATTGATATTTGTGACAACAGTAATAAAAAGTTAATGTGCTGTTGACGCTGCCAATTGTCGTTCCATAATTAAAAGTACCGTTTTTTAAAGGAAATCGATTAAGCTTCAAAAAACCATTACGGGGGTTGCGCATAGCCGCCAAAGTTTCTGGAGGTCGTGGATACGTTTTACTTGGCTTGTGTTCTACATAGAAACTGAACTTGCTTGCAATTGGAACAGCCAGCGATTCCAAAAGTTTTATTGGTTTAATTTTATAAAATGCATCAAAACAAAATTTCAAAGTTATTGGTGGGAGAGGCGCCAAAGTAATTTGACGTAAGCATTTTGAGGATTAACCTACTACATATCAGGACCAGTTTTAATGACGTTTTCCTAGTTGAATGTCTTTTTGCGCAACCTAAAGCTTCTGGCTACGCGCATGTTGCTTGGTCTCAGCATATACGCAACTGGACAGAACAAAGCAACCCGAAGAAATGCACCTACAGTAAAGTTATTACAAGAGTAGCCATTAATAATGATGAGGATACAAATATCAAATCAGACGGTTGCGTCGGCCTCACCCAGTCGCAAAGAAAATGGCTTCAATATTTAGATGATGTATACCTCGAACCTAACAATTTGTTGCAAAACATAAAACAGGACCATCTTTACTATCATGTTGTTTAGGAGGATTATCTGTTTGTTTGTTTCGAGTAGGCGGCTACATTTTAAAATGTTTAGAGACTTCATTTTTAGATAAATTTTTAGAAAATGTAGAGAGCTAATGCCAAAGAAGCACGCTTTTGAGAAATAGTGAGAATCAGAGGGTGAAGCTGTGAGCAAGGTGTGTGCAATCTTTTGCACAGAGGAGCCAATTTCACTCAACTAAACTATGACCGCTAGCCACAATGCATTACGACAATACTGATGAAGGCGCTGCTGATTTCACAACTCAACCATCAGTGTTTGATTTCGGGTTAGTTTGCTTTTTGCCTGGCTGCGTTTATGCTGGGACCACGCAGCATGCGCCCGGCCAGAGACGTTACCTCATACAAATCCGAACTATATCATAAATAAATACATTAATGCTTATAACATTAGTTAAGCAATAATGTATTTACACTTAGGATCCCGGGTTTATTAACGCGTCCATTGTGAGAGAAATGTCCGCGAGGTGGCAGAGCGAAAAACTGTCATAATTTGTCATAATCAATCATAATTAATATTCATAAAATACCCAAGTTTGTGTGTAAATCATTACTCATCTGTTTACTTCTACATCAAGTGTAATATATCGTTGAAATCTCTATTTCTTGAGGATTTCAAATTTAATAAAAACAAAAAAAAATTTTCTTTTTGAATATGCAAATTAGCCCCCCCAACAGGTGCTGAGTTGTCTTTAAAGTTAAAGTACCCTTACCTCAAAGATCACTACAGATTTAATTTTCTACCAATTTCTTTAGAAATGGTCGCTAGATGATGCTAAGGAAATAAGCTTTCAAGGTACATCAATCAAAACTTACCTAAAAGCCTAGGTTTTCTATAACTTGCTACTTTCTCAGGCACATGAACTTTTTGTTAACCGGTACTGACCGGTACCAAATTTTGTTAGTTAAATGTAGTATCTAAAATATGATCAGTTATTATCTGCTAGAGGTTAGCCTAAACCATGTAACATTACGTATTTTTGAACAGGGAATTTCTTCAAGATTCAGAAAATATCAAGTTTAAATAGGATATGCTGTCACTAACGTGGAAACAGAAGCTTATTTACACCCCTCCCATTTGTTGAGAAACAAGGGGGATTCAGCAAACATTGATTTAGAGAAGCCAAACTTCCGCTAGCTTTTAAACTTGTATTTCAGTTTCTGTCTCCTTGAAAACTTGATACGAAATGACAACTTTAGTGGTGAAACATTTGCAATTTATTTTATCTTTTTATAGGATGTAGTTTTTCTAAAAATTATAATTTGGTGAAGGTAAGTCAAAAAAGTTTTTGGGGTTTTGAACTGACATGATGTACAGTACCCATTTTTGATCAGTAAATATCATATATCACTTAGCCTAAACTATATAAAGTTATATATTGCTGGAAAGCAAATTTTCTAAGCTTTTAAATGAGACCGGTATTTAGCAACATATCATATACTTTACGCACTAAATTTACTTTTATCTACTAACCATACAAATTTATTTGGGGGTTTTGAGACCCCTAAAAAGTTTGGAAATTTGAATAGGTAAATTTTATCATTATTGCTTGAAATTTTGTCAAATGATGCCACAAAAGAGTAGTTTTCAGACTGTGTTAATGATAAAGGGTTTGGTTATGTGGTAAATCAGGTATCTTGATTTGAATTTAAGGTAGTTGGCTCTTGCACGTGTCTGCTGAGAATTTTGCAATTTTTGTCGACTGCAACTGGGTTTTTGGTCCTTTTAACCCTTTTTCGGTATGAAAATCCAAGAATTAAGGCCCAAATTGTACATCTTCCGATGCGTGAGGAATTAAGCGTGATCTTTTGAAAATTTTATAAAAATCGGATGAGAAATAAAGTCACAAATTGTTTTTTTAGTAAACTAATTTTGTAACTCATTTTGAAAAAAATTGAGGGAAACTCTTATTTCATTTTGCCGGTGATATTACCGTCGCGGGACCGAAAGAGTGTATTTATGATATAGTTCGGAGTAATAACCAGCACAATGTTTATCAGGGAGTGTGCTTTATGGTGTTGGGCCTGGCTTAACAATGCATAGTCTGTAGCTTTTTTACAACGGAGATCTTTTTGTTTGAATTATACTTCAATTGTAGATCTTCAAAAAAGATCTTTATGTGAAGCACAATTCCAACAAGAAAAATGTTTTTTTTGTTTTTCAGTTATCAACTTTAAATGAGTGGAGCTTTTACACTAAAAATCTTTTGGTATTTCTTTGTTTGAAGAGAACTTGACTGATTTTTAACTCTTTAAGTTCAATCTGTGGGTGGATTGCATGGTGGGCTAAAAACCACATAATTTCACGAGCCGCATAATTTCAATTCGCTGGTTGCATGTTGCAAGTTGCTTGAGGCCAACATTCTACAGGAACAACCAACTGTTTTTGCAGATGCTATTCTTTGTTCACAGCCACAAAATTTGACATATTTATTGCACGTAGATAAATATCCAGTTATTGTGGAAACGAAATCACCTCTTTTTACAAGATGACTTTTCGTGTTTGGTGGACACACAGCAATAAGATCTATAGATGTAAGTAGAGTTTGCGTTTAAGTAAGTTTAAGCAATGTAAACATTATTCCCAAAAAAGTCTGCCATTCTTCTCTTTCTGCAGGCTTAGCTTGCTTTGTGTAAGTTTTTTAGTCGAAACGTAAGATTGTTGCTGGTTTCGATACCAATAAAAAACTGTCAATTCTCCTGTACTTTTATAGACTTTATGTTTCGTCTGTACCAGCTTCTCCATTGTCTTTTTTCTCATACTCGTAGAAAATATTGACCAGATCACTAGTTTTCGCTTTCTGTCATTTGTTCTCTACTTTTCTCTAGGTAGAAAAGTCCTCCAATATATCCATCATAACCGACAAACGATGAGACAAACGAGTTTGGCGGGATGCCTGGCTTTAATCATCCTGCAGCTTCCCTACTCACATCTAGGTAACGTGTACAAAAGGGGAAGAGCCGTTTATGGAGACAATATTCTATTCATGAATGCAAACAACGCGGCAGCGCGACTAGTCCCTGGAAAAGCACTTTTCGTCCGTCGCAGTGCTCGTGGTAGAAGTGCACTACGTTTTAGCAGCATTAATAAATCCGATGCTGGTCTGGAGACAGCCTTGCAGAAATTATATTGACCGACTTGCATTTTAAATCGATTATTTTTTCGTCTTACATTCCAGCATTATTTCAAAATAACTTTGTCGCGACTAAAGTTCAAATTGTTGATTAAAAGCTACTCCTAGTAAGTAAATCGAAATTCTCGGTTATAGCTAGTTCTTTGTCCCATGCTCTGATTCAACTGTAACCGAATGGAATAACAATCTATTTGAATGAAATTCCCAAATAAAGCGTTTGCTATAACCGCGAACATTCGAGTTCAATTCATTTATACAGTTTGGCTCAGCAGTTCCACTGTAGACTTATTTTAGACAAACTATGCAATGCTTCAGACTCACTCCGTTAACGATTCCAATTTCTTGAATGTTGTAGTTGTCATTGTACCATAATTATTTAAATTTTCGTTCTATTTAAGATTTTTTGAGGTCTGAAATTATTTCAAGGAAATATCATAAACCTGGCACATAATAGGTTACGAAATAACAGGCGAATTTAAGCAAACATATAGCCACAACCAATTTGACGAGACCATCCCTGGACGCGTTTCGTCCTTTTGGATTCATTAGCAGGGCCAGTCCCGTCACACCAAAATAAACCACGTTTGCTGAAATTTGGAATGTATGACTATGACGTAATCTATTCCCCAGGTGGTAGCGCGGCGTACCTTTGACAGACATGTTGGGTGAACCCACACCAACGAGATCATGCTGCCTCACCTCACAGTAAGCAGCGATTCACCCGACATGTCTGTCAAAGGTACGCCGCGCTCCCGCCTCTCACCCACCTATACCACCCACCACTCCTAGTGTTTGGGAGGAACTAGACTACGGACTTGACGTGTGTTGTGTATGGTGGTGTGCACATTGAATATTTGTGAAATCTTTTATCGAATTTACACATCTTTAACATTTTTTATTCGAATTTACAAAAAGTAAATCTTATTTAGGTCAACATTAGGCCTGTTTACTTTAGTTCAATTTACCTAATAGTTTCTGTAATATTTACATGTCAAATTTTTTGAAAACCCCAGTATATATACTTTTTTATAAGAAGCAACAACACCTGGCAAAAAAAAGACGGCATCGCCCCAATCTTGCGTTTTAATGATGTTTGTTTCTTAAATTTGGTAAGTTTGAAAGTATTCTAGTGCGCATACCTTCCCCATCCTTCATGATCAGCCTTTCAAATAAAATAGATGGTTTCAATTTGTTTGATTAATTTGCAAACTGTACAGTCTACATGCTTGCACATAACCCCCTCCTCTTGGCTTCTTTTTGGTCGTAAATTTTTCCACGCATACCTCTTTTAGAGACCGAAAGTACGCATGTATCCAGCTTCCTCTAAGATATCATGGGTATATGGAGTAATGTGCCTCAAAACAAGTCAAAACATAAGCTGATTTCGTGCCAGTCAACATTGATTTTTCTTTAATAACATTGAGCTATTTGACCCTGGCTATAACCTATAGCTCATACTTTTTTGTTTTATTGTAATGAGTATAAAAACTAACTATAATTTGAATCTTGATGCATGATGGATATTCTTATGGCAATCTACTGATACAATAATAGTAGTATTCTGGATCTTATCTTTCTTAAAAATGAACAAATGTCATGAAAAAAGACTCATTTAATTTTTTATTTGTATAGTAATGCAAGAGGCCAGCGATGCACTTAGCAAACTGCAGACAGTGACACTGTTTCGACCTATCAGGTCTCTTCAGTGCAGTTGGTGACCAATAAGAAGCTAGAGGCTTTTAATAAAGCATAGCTTAGACCGTCACACTTGTGGGACCAAATACTAGATCCACTACAGTGGACCTAATTTTTTATTGTTTTTCAAAAAAGTTACAATCCAAAAGTAAAAGTTTCAGATAAGTAAACAAGCGTACTAGTTGGTGCATTTTTGCCAAAAATTAGAATGGTACCGGTAATTATTATATGCCAGTAGTCTAAAGCCCGGAAATCGCAGCCAAATCTCTGGGTTGAGTTTATTTTAAGGCCAAAAAGCAAAGGAATATAAAACATCACAGTTCAATACAACTTTTGATTTTGTGAACTTTCATATTTAAGCGCGTCAAAATGATGTAGCCGACACCTATCTGCTTCATTTCAGTGTGGCAATTATTACTTTGGTTCCGCTAAATATTAGAAGAGCTTGAACTTATTCTCAAACTGCACAACGGCAGCCTTTACAGCACTTTATTACAATATGCAAAGTAAATGATCGCCCTCCCACAAAATGTTTCCGTTGGCGAAAGCTTTAAGATA
Organism: Trididemnum clinides; assembly: GCA_963675345.1. Lineage (NCBI taxonomy): Eukaryota > Metazoa > Chordata > Ascidiacea > Aplousobranchia > Didemnidae > Trididemnum > Trididemnum clinides. Next base: position 29,732,152 of record OY776294.1, on the reverse strand, counting down.
TAGGCTCATTCTTTTGGCCTCACGGCACTGATGAGAGTAGGGGGGCCAGTTCCTCTCTGTTGGTCTTCTTTCTCTCAACGCGAGTATCAATTCATATTGTTACACTATGAGCACGGAAAGCGATTTCTTTCTTGAAGTTTTAACGTAACTGGATATTCAAACCAGAGTATTTGACCTGCGAAGCGAGTACCTTAACCACTGCGCCATAGAATTCCCTTCTTAAATTAGGCATAAATTCAGTTTTGAATGCCTCGATAGAACTCAGGTTGAACTGCTGACAGTTGGGCAAATTCACAAATAAATAAAATTCCGTACACATTGCATTTTTCATCACAGCTAAAATTCTACTCAATCTCCTGAGCGTCCACTAAACTGACATTATTTTATGAAGTTTTAACAAAACCAATCTAGGAAAGCAGTGAACGCGCTGGGAATAACGCCAACTAGGCTGCTTTTTGAGACAAATAGCAAACTGTTTTTATTGACCTTTGACTCTTTTTATTATTGTTGCATCGCATTTTTTAGTTTTGTAGACAAAGATCAAGAATTCTCATCTGTTCAATGTCAGTAGGTTTGCAAGTTCTGCGCCGCGCAGGTTTTAAGTGACTCACGAGATGCATGTGCAGCAAGGCTTATGATAAAACATCTTTTTAATTTTATTGAGATCGCCAATGCTTATCTGGTTAATGCAGTGGTTCTCAAACTGTGCCTCGCGACTGGGTTAATGGATGGAATGGAATTTAATGGAATTTGAGAACCACTGGGTTAATGGATCTCTGATTTCAAGATCATGATATTTTTAAATGTGTATTTACACTACAATAGGTTCCTTACTATTTGTGACCAATTACAATCTAATTGTTTAAGATAGTAAACTAGCTTATGGAAATTTTTTTCCTGATCTGGCTTTTTATTGCCAACCTTTTTTAACCTAATGTGACCTGAATTAAACTTACAATGACCTAAAGTGAACTCTTCTGACTGTGCAAACGACAAGTTACTGCGAACAACAAGTTACGTCAGTTTACTAAGTGCATCGCTAGCCTCTTTCATTACTACAAGTTACTTTCTTTTGCAATTGTTTCAAGCTTGAATGAAAGTATTGGCTACCATCTTTTCGAACAACTGGTTTCTAACAGCGCAGCATTGAAATTTTACTGTTTCACTTTTATTGACAGGTCTGTTTGCTTGGCAGTCTTTTCTTCCGGTTAAATATAGCAGGCATTCCTCGTATGTCGAGTCTAACGATATTTCAACCAGATCAATACGTTCTTTCGACAATTTATTATTCAAATTTAACGTTTCGCTCCCCTTAGTTACCGGGGAGCTTCTTCAGAAAACGGTAGATGTTAATAATGAAACATACAAACTGTACAACATAAAAATATAAAGACTACCTGTACAATAGAAAAATTTTTCTATTGTACTTTGATGCTGGAGGTAGATCCCTCTTGATAGGAGATCGCCTTAAAAATTGCTGGCTAGCAACTAGCAACTCATGTATTAATGATAAGTCTTGACAATGATCCTGCACCCCTATTAGGGCTTACCGATGTGACTTGTTGTCCATGTCATGTGTGTGTGTCCTTGAATGTGACCCCCATGATATAGATATTGCTGTATCATATTGTTTTGTATTGCATTTTTCTTTTTTTTGCACCCAATGGCAAATTTGTTTTTTTTAGGATGTTTATTATTGAGTGTTTTTTACACCCGCCTGATGAGACCCAATAAGGTCGAAACCGGTCGGGAGTTATTGACATGATGTAATAGATTGCTGTATGGTACCGTATGATGCTGGTGATCATTTTTGAGCAAATTTTTCTATTGTACTTTGATGCTGGAGGTAGATCCCTCTTGATAGGAGATCGCCTTGAAAATTGCTGGCTAGCAACTAGCAACTCATGTATTAAAGACTACCTGTATTACTAAACACTAAAAATCATTTATCAACAGGGCAGGCAATCACGTAATAACAAAAACATTGTTATATCACAGATACAGGATACACTCAAGATATTGTACAGTTTATATGTTACATTATTAACATCTACCGTTTTCTGAAGAAGCTCCCCGGTAACTAAGGGGAGTGAAACGTTAAATTTGAATAATAAATTGTCGAAAGAACGTATTGATCTGGTTGAAATATAGTCTTTTCTTCCTCCGAAGTAGCGTCAGTAGCTCTGAGCATAGGACGAGTGCCCACACTTGCTTCGGGATTATCAATTATCTTCGCTTCGCTTAATTGAACTTGGCAATGCAGTTGGTAAATCTACTGTAGATTGGGTGCAATCTACCAGAACAAATTATCCCAGCGTGCCTTGAGAAAAACGGGTAAACGCTGCCGTCGATTGCGTAAAGTATATGATTATTTGATCTTAGTCCCAGTAAAATCGGCGTTCAGTGCTCTTGATCTTGCAGCAGAAAAGATGCAAATATTTTTCTCTGTAGATTGTCCCCACGGAGAATGAAACTTACTTATTTCTTACAAAGAACAGCTGATCACAAGTTCGATTACTGAATTTTACCCTGATTGAAATTTAATTGAAACAGTTTCTACGTAAAGATAATTAAAACTAGAACAACGGATGATTATTTGGAGGCACGGAGGTTGGTTGATTTTATGCAAGAAAGATTTACACGTTTTGGATGATCAACTTCTCGTCCGTAAATGCGTATCTAAACAAATGATTAAGAACAGGCATAAAACGAAACAACAAAAATTACATATATTTAAGTTGTACATATATTTACGATTACAAGTGAAGTATTTTTAATGTAATATTTACCTTAATTTTGGATATATTGCAGTTTACAAAACTTTATGGTAATCATTTTTACGTAAAGTATTTGTAACTTTTACAGCATAATGTAAAATAAATATTGCTAGCTCCAAGTGGTTACGATCGATAGAGAGCGTCTTATAAGCGAGAAACAAAACAACAAAGCGAGTCCTAAAGGCGCGACGCTTCCAAAGGAAGCAATGCTATTGAGAGATATTTTCAAATTTACAAAGCCATCCCTGGACGCGTTTCGTCCTTTTGGACTCATCAGCAGAGCTTGCCAAGGGCCAAGAGATCTCCCAATAACATTAACGTTAACTTTTATAAAACAAACTAACACAAGGCACAAGACTTACGTGCTGTTTACTTTTGAACGAGGTTCGTTTTGGCGTACTTCTAGCCGCTTGACTATGGACTAAGACTAGTATCCTTATGTAAAGCTGATCGCACAAGCAGTGATTAGGCGTAAAAAGGTCTTGCAAAAGTACTTTTAGGCATTGCTGGCAGCACGTAGTGCATGACAGCAAAGCTCGGCACACAAGGCCAGTTCCAAAGACGCGGGCTCGAATCCCACAGACGCGTGGCATTAACGCCGACGTTTAAGAATATAATGTACGCATAACGTTGAAAGGGCGCTTAACTGATTTCGGTGGGCCCCAAATGACTGCACCGCGGCTTATATAATGCACGGCCGCCAAGAGGTCAGCCACTTCGCCTATTCCACTCCGAGCATAGCTACCGATTCTGACAACTAGCACACCGCACGAGTAATAACTAGTGTGTTGCATTGCGCGACCCGATCAGCGACGTAACTAGCGCCGGATACCACTTAACAATCACCCGCGGAGATTCCCCCACACAGTTTTTCGGCAGGGTTTGCGCGATCACAGTGCTCGAGCTATCAACAGGGCCCCCGCACCACAGGAGCACACCGGAACGGGCGTTTCACCGAACGATGAGCTTGTTAACATGAACGGTCCCAATGCTCCGGGCATGGGTATCGAGCTTGGGAGATGCATACATAGCGAGCGATATTATATATATAAGTTATTTATGATTACAAGTGAAATGTTTTTACAGTAAGATTTACTATAAATTTAAATGCACTATTGTTAGCACAGTTTGATGGCAGCAGAATTATTTTTACGTACAACATTTGTATCTTTCACAGCGTAAACTTATATATATACGTGATGATGGGCGTAATGATGTAATTGTAACAACTATCCCCGGTCTCCCCTATATATAAGATAACAAGTGAAATTTTTTTACTGTAAAATTTATGATAATTTTGTAAGTACTACTGCTTGAATAGTATTTTTGTGCTTATCTTTACTAAACGCAGATCTTACTTTAATTAACACTTTTTGGCTGTGAAAGTAATGTGTGCGTTTGGCAAAAACAAGCGCAATAATACTTTTCAAGAATTAGTACCGGTACATCTAAAATTATAGTAAATTTTAGAGCGAGAACAATAAACTTCTAATCATAAGTATGTATAGAACTTTATGCTGTAAAAGGTACAAATGCTTTAAGAAAAATTACCATCAAGCTTGGCGAGCAATTATAAGCTACACTTGAAATTACAGAAAATAATTTAACTGCTCTACTACAACTGATTGACGGATGTAAAGCACAATTTTTGTGGTTTTTCTTTAAAAAACACATCAGAAAATTCGACGGACATTAAAATCTACTAGGCTATACCATGAATAGGAAAGTTAAAAATAACCTTGGTCCCTTTTAAAAAATGCCGGCTGTGTGAAAGCGATTAAGATTGGAGGTGACACTACGTTGATATAGAAACCAATAAAATTTTTTGAGAGATTAATTCACCAAAAGCTTTTGACACAAATTTAATTATATCAAGAGATATTTTTACTGAAGATTTAACCGAAAACAAAATAAAAAATCAAGCCGTAGACATATACATTAAAACCGTAACTATTTGAGAAACTCCAATTCTTTTCGTGGTCAAAATGGGCTATATTTGCATTTAAATTTAGCCTACAACAATGGTAAATGTACTGATTAACGATACTGAAATTGTTTTAATTAGAATTTGGAAGTAGACTGACCCATTCACCTTGTAATGTATATATGGTGCTTTATTTTTTTTTAAATGTGTGTCATGCAGTCTATAGGGTAATTAGCATTTACTGGTGGCTACTTTCTGCTTGTCAGCACTGCGGCCACACAAGTTTATATGTTGAGGCGACTGTTAGTAAAATTTTCATGTTTTTGAGGCTCTTTTCAAAGTTTGAAAGTTCATCTAGAATACTTGAAGGTTAAACCCCTTTGAAAAACGCAATTACCTTTTATTCAAATTAAAATGAACTTCTTGTAAATTTTACAGGTCAAAATAGTTTTCGCAATCATGTGATTTTCAAACAACCAATCAGCTTAAGATTTTGTTCTTTTCATTTTGAAACGTGTAAATTAGTTTCATAATTGCACTTGTCTTGTAGCCTTGCAGACCTACTGCTGATCTGTGAAGGTGAATTATGGAAATGGTAGGGATGAAGTAAAATATAAAAGCAGTCGCAACTGTTTAGTGTAAAAGTAGAACTACAAAGGCACTCTTTGAGGTTGATCTGGCGCGACAAGACATAGCAGCTGATTGAGTTTCGACTGATAAGCTGTCAGTACTTGATGTGTTTAGAGCAAAAAAAGATTGTTCCTAATCACAACGTTATGGTGTAATCCTTTAAAATTGAACAAATAACTGTAGTTAAAAAGTTTAAGTTTCTGCTCAAAAATATATATAGTGTGACATTATAGACTAATTGGCTAGCCTATGCCACTTACTTCCACAGTTCCAGGGGGAGATAAATCAAAAACAAAATATAAAGAAAAATATTTGGCGCCCTATTTAAGTTAAGCTGGTGGGATTATGCCTATCAGTATAGTGTTAAGTAAGCAGACTGCTTAGGTACTTTGATAGAGGATCACAGAAGCAAACAAGTCAATTTTAATGATATAGTGTCCTATTTTAAACAAATTTTATCTGTCTATTCTGGACTCTAACCAGTGTATACTGCTCCCCCTCCCCCGATCATTTCATTACTAAAAAACCCCTTCAGTGTTCACTCCTGTATGCTGACATGTCTGTCTGGACCAAATAAAATGCCTGCCTGAATTCAAACCCATGGCCATATAATTCGAAATCCGTCTCTCTTACTGCTAGCCAATAGAGCTGCCTAAGAAGCAGTTTCACATGCACATATTTAAAAGTGAAAACCATTGATGTAAAGTAGATTCTGAGGGATAAATAACGTTGGCAGCAAAATAGCCACTTTCTAATTGTTATATGTGTTCAATTGTCTTCAATATGCATGGTACAATTATCTTCAATGTGGTAAAAGTTGAGGGTTTGGATTGAAATTGTGGGTAGGGTTTGGCAATATTGCCAACATATAGTCTGGTTTTGTAGACATGTTACATTGAAAAGACCTTAAAAAATGTTCTGTTAACAAAAGAAAAGTATCAAAAAAGTATATAAATGAGATGGAAAGCCACCATTGCTCACTGTTGAATTGTGAAACCCCTTATTATATCACTGATAGTTTTGCAATTTTGACGTATGGATACTGTAGTCGTTCAAACTGAAAACATTTTCTGTTAAATGCTTGCAGGTTAGAATTGCCAGTTCTGCATAAATAACTAAAAGCAATAAGCTGGAAAGCAGTTTGATTTTGGTAATACGCAAGAGTGGTCAATGACGTAGTAATTAGGCAATGATGTAGCCTGTGTTGCATCACTGAAGATAGTTTGCCATCATTGTTTAAGATCATACATTTTATAGCATTTTGCGTTTCATCATTCAAAAGATGTTTTGCCCTGAAGGGAAATTATACATTTATACAATCTTATTTGAATAGAAAAATGTGTGATCTTTATTAGTAATAGTAGCCAACTTAAGGGCAATTATGTGTATATTGCTGTTTTAATTCCTGCTACAGGTAAAAACGATGTGTAGCATCCTTAGAAACTGTATTTTTATTGTTTGATATTTTTAACAAGTATTTAGCAAATGGAATTAAATGTTGCAGTGTGTAGAATATACACTTGCAGTATACTACTATTGCAAGTGTAAATTCTACACACTGCAACGTTTAATTTCACATTTAAACATGCATATTACCAATGGCTTAACAATAAAGTGTTCGTTTACTGTATGTGCTTGCCAGTATTCAGTCATATTTTCATTCTCTGCACACATATCTCAAAAGCATAGTTGCACCGATTGGCCTATTTTTAATTTGGAGGTAGTTAATCAAGACATTATAGATCTAAAAACTGCTGTTGGTGAGAATGTTCAAGCTGCATTGGGTACTGGTACTTCTTTGCTTGATTGTGATGAGCTAGGCATTGTTACTTTTGTTGTCGTCATTTGGTCAGGCACCCAAATCAAAGCCAGCGCCGAGGGTTTATCCTTTTACCACCCTGGGCTGCTGTACTGCTTAGATTAGATGCTGGCGGTGGTGGTGTTATGCCAACATCGAGTTGTGTTATTCAAAACCTACAGACCTTGTGTTCCTCTTGGTACATGATGTATGAGACAAGAAGATGTGACGTGGCCCATATGGCAAGTGCTTTCTCCCAGCTTGGGCCATTAGTACGTCTTTCAGAAATGTCAGACAGGAACCGAACCTGCCAACTTGGAAGGGCAATCTCGCACTGCGATGTTCAGCCATAGCCTACTACTCGGCAAATGCCCTTTTCAGGGTGGGGCGATGTTCCCCAGTCAGGACACACCATCAACAAGTTCTAAAGGCCTGCAGTCATGCAGCTGAACATTGAAGGCCTCACTGCAAGCAAGATGAATGTACTTCATCATCTCGTCGTGTAATATGAGGCACTCGTCATTTTTATCAGGAGACCCACTGCACTTGTGCAGATAAAGCTAACAATAATCATTACGTTGACACAAGTCCAATATGCTTTTGTTTACATGAAAATGCAGTATCAGCTTTTGATTCCAGACAGCACAGTTAGTGAGGTTATTGAAAAACTTGGTGAAGTAACCATGAAATATGTGCAATTCTGTAGAGTTGAAATTTTGAAGAAAAATTTGATTGTAAATTGCATTGATCATAATAAAATTGATAAAATATTGTCAAAGTTTAGTGAAGCGCCATCTCTACAGTATATTCATGTGTCATTAAAAACAATGCACCTACAAAAACAGTTTTTCTCAACAACTTCGCTCATGTGTTTCCAATGACCTTCAAATTAAACTGAGAAGTTACAGATGATTCTTCTACCACATTTCAGTATATTCCAATTTTGCGAACCATTTCATTATTATTCAAAGATGCAGCTATCAAAGTTGGCTATATTAATAACTCTTCACGGTCAGCAAGTTTGCTAGCAGACTTTTGTGATGGACAAGCTTATAAACTAAATGTTTTTTTTTTCAATCTAATGCATCCGCTCTTTAGTTGAATTTTTATCAAGATTCATTTGAAGTAGTTAATCCTTTAGTTCAGTAAAAAAAAGCACTAAGTTCTTGGTGTGTATTGCACTTTAAGCAATCTGCCTATTTGTCTTCGATCAAAGGTTAAATATTATTAAATTAGTTTTATTGTGTGAAGAAAAACATCTGACTTTTATCTGATAAATCCTTGTTTCAACTATTAATCAGAGATCTAAAAAAATGGAATTGGAAGGAATAAACGTTGTTATTGGTAAATCAGTTTGTGGCACTGTTGCTTATGTATCAGGAGACAATCTTGGTAGCCCTTGGCTTGGCGGATTCGTGTGCAATTTTTCGTCATCATCTCACTTTTGTCGATACTCCCATGTATTCAAAAATGAGTTTCTTTGTGATCCATTCTCAGTTGGTGATCTAAGAACAGTGGCCTCATACCAAGCTGCATTGCAACAGTTGGATCAATCACCAGGAGAACATGTTCAAGGTATAAAATGCGACTCAGTGTTAATGAATTGAATTTTTATCATGTTTGTTCACCAGGGTTGCGTCCATGTTTTGTGCATGACATAATTGAGAGTGTCTTACAACTGCATTTTTTATTTTTCAGTTATTTTGCAAGATAGAATTGGTTTGATACTAGTTTTATAAATTATCGACGTTAGGACTTTAAAGTTATTGCACGAAGATTCAGCAAGCAAGCCACCGTTGATATCTCAAAGATGTTTTAAGTTGCCTGGTAATGCCAGTCAAAACTGGTGTTTTTACGTTATTTTTCAATCCTAGTTTTCTAAAAACAAGTGCCCAGATGATGTGGTATGGTCCCTTGCCTGAAACTAAAGGTAATAGTAGAAATTGTGTGTTTCCCGATTGTAAATGTTGCTGATCTTCCTTATTTAAAAACTTTGATAGAATTTTAAATTGAAAGTCGAAAAACAGTTTTTAGTTATGTTCTACTCAGGGCAATACATTATTTTTTGTTGCATTATCCCCTAATTTGATTCTTAAATTTGGACCACTTATTAGAGTGTGGACGATGCAATTCGAGAGCAAACATTTATATTTTAAAAGTGTTCGCAGTTGCAAAAACTAACATAGCTCGTATAACCATTAGGGATGGGCAATTAAGAATAATTTACTATTCTAGAATATTCTAGAATAGTTAAACCGAATCCAGAATCCGAATTCGAATCTTTTTTTTGCAATTAGCACAATCAACATGAAAGCATTTATTACAAGTTTACAAGAACAAAAGCACAATCAGATAACGAGATTATTGCAGTGCAATATATTTAAGCTTTCCACATCTTTACCTGTGTGTGCGATTTAGTTTTTGGATCATTGCATGGAATGAGTGTTCTCTTTAAACGCGAAAAAAGTGCGAATTTGCGTAAACATGTCCGGCGGATTCGCAGTTATATCTCCAAGATGCGTAAAAAAGTCCGGCGGTATTTGTTAATTTTTTCGCAGTTGTTAAAATCTTTGGAACCAACTGTTTCACGTGAGAGACAGTGAATAAGAATTGAAGGTTGAACCGTCGCTTTTTTAGAGAAGTGTAACGTCTTGCGTAAACAACGCGTGATTCTGACGCAACAGCGAGTGAGGACGACTAAAAAATCTTTTGTATCGAAAATTATCTCTAAAGCAATTGACACAAAGTAAATCAAAAAGTTTTTTTCTTTACTTTTTCCGGTCCATTTCAATCGTGGCTAAAAAGCAATAATACCAAAGAGCTCTCAAACATCAGTTTTACACAAGGCATCATTTTTTGAGGGAAGTTTGAAGCTGGAAGTGGTTAAAATGTGTATTTTTTTCTTTATGCTTCAACGCCAATTTCAATAGTGCTTGATAAGATAAGAAAGCGCGCAGCTCTCGGTTTCAATTTAGCACAAAAAACACCATTTATTAAAGGAATTAGTCAGTTTTTGTTACATACTAATAAATAACCTGTTCACTCTTGCCAATCAAGAAAACCAAAAGTAAAAAAAATACGACTTCTAAGTTCTGATCAAACCCTAAAATGTGAAGCAAAAAAAGTGGATTCTAGTTTTGATCCCTTTAAAAGCGTATATATTAAATTGTAGCCTTTTTGGTGCTACTATAGCGTGAGGTCTACCGACATAAGTCACCTACCGAGATGCAGGGTGAGGTCTACCGCTTGATTCGCATCTACCGAGGTGCAAATCGCGTGAGGTTTGGGTTAGGGTTAGAACCACTGCCCTAACCTTAACCTTAACCCCTAACCCTAACCCTAACCTTAACCCCTAACCCTAACCCTAACCCTAATTCTAACCCTAACCCTAACCCTAACCCTAACCCTAATTCTAACCCTAACCCTAACCCTAAACCTAATTCTAACCCTAACCCTAACCCTAATTCTAACCCTAACCCTAACCCTAACCCTAAACTTAACCTTAATCGTAACCCTAACCCTGGAATGTATGTGTGGTGTTTGGAATTATTATAGCTATAGTAGTAAGTGTGCAGCTATAGTGTGGCTATAGAGAGGGGAGGGATAAATAATTCATTGGTAGACCTCACGCTATAGTAGTAACCGGAGGTAGATCTCACGCTATAGTGTGGTAGACCTCACGCTATAGTAGCACCGCCTTTTTTATGTAATTTGAAATGCTTCTCTCCCCCCAGAAATTTTGTAAACTCTGCGCTTACACCAATAGAATTGTTGTTTGGACTTGCTTTTAGATTTATCTTTAAAGATCTTTAACGCGCAGTTAACTCTAGTTCTTACTGAGAAAGACGTAACAGAGTAAACAAGATACAACTCGCAAGCTGGCGTCTTAGTCGAATCAAAAAATAAAGATTGTTTGTGACAGATGATTATGGCCTAAATTAGAGATTTTCAATCGGCGAACCATAGTCTTTACAGGGCCAGTACTTTATTTAATCTTCTCATTGAGTAAAGTTGGAAAATCTTCTTGATGATTTGTTTTTTATATTTGGACAGCATTCCTGAAATTTACATTGACAACTTTTTTGAGGTCGCCCATAAAATCAAGAAAAATTAATGATCGGGCCACGTGTCTCTTCGTTTCGAAAATGGGCCACAAGAAAAAAACGGTTAAAAAGCACTGAACTAGGTTTAACATGCCATAATTGAAAAACATACGACTGAGGGAAAAACAAAGGGTGCGGTTATACGCAAATCAACGTTATAGGTAAATTCTAAGTATCCAAAATATTGAAATTCTGCAGGGGCTGAGGAAAACGTTACGTTATTAAAAGCAGGTTGACGTCATGAATAAAACCATTAGAATAATTCTACTGCACAATCACAGACATATTTTTTACAACTTTAAAATACGTTACTTAGGCTGATGTAGCGGTTTGTTCAATGTCCACCAAAATTTGTCCGGCGGTTTTTGTACATTTACTAGCAATTTCGCACTTGCGCCGACGGTTATACACTTACTAAAATCTTAGAGGAAACACTACATGTAATTGATACTTTTACAAAAAGAAAATCTGTGATCAACGTGATAAAGCTTGTAAGCAGGATACAAACCGAATCCTAATATTGGATTCAGATAGTTTGGGATTCGAATCCTTCGGATTCGGTATTCTGAATTGCCCATCCCTAATAACCATCAAATGCTTCAATCGCTGCTGTTAAGCTCCAGTTTGCCGAGTTTAGAAACTTTATATGATTTGACTGCAACTACTTGCTCACGTGAAATGTTTGAAATTTTGCATACTTTGCGAGTAGACACTACAAGAATCTTATAAAAAATCTTGTGTACCAGGGTATATCTTATTATCCGGAGCAATATGTCATGCTATCTAAAACAGAAAGTGACTTAATTGTTGGTAACATAAAAGTGCTTTTAAAAAGAAACACTGAGCCATGCTTGCTGTTAAAAAAGCAGATAGCTGTGTTCACTCCTGCCTTGGGCGTATACCATCTTCAGCAAAAACCATTCTCCAGCTCAAATAACTACGCTTGTATCAGTGATGGCAAATTGAAGAATTTTTACCATCTTTTATTTTATATGATGATTGGTAAAAAAATTGTTGTACTAGAGCATTATGTTCCATTAATGTAAATAGATAGGTGCAAACCATTGTTGGTTTTGTTTGGCCAACCTGAAGCTGAGTCATAGTTCATAAAAGATGTTATTTACATGTACTGTTTGTCTTGTCAATTTTACGTCCTTTTCTCCAGCGTATTTGCAGGCTCAGACGTGCTGATTCAGTGTATGTATACTACACACGTTTCGAACCAGGCTTTTCTGGAGCAAAGTAGCACTTTAAATTCTGTATGCCTTTTTTGACGAATACTGGTGGTGCTTTTGTACAATTTAAAACTCCAGACCTTTCGTATTTAAGCGCAGAACATTGGTTGTTATTTATGTGTCAGTATTATAACATCACTACTATTATATACTTTTGGCCATTAAAACATGTCTATTGAAACGTGATTTGGTGTATGTTTTTATAAATGATGCATACTGAATAGATCAGCAAAAGTCTCGTAATAAGGACCCGATTCGGGTCCCTAAAAATGAAAATTGAATCCCTAAAATCAGAAAAAATTATGGAGGGAAATAGCTTGGAAAATTAAAAAGGGAAATTACAAAAGTGAGCATTGTAGAAAAGCTGTAAAAACTTTTTGAAAAATAAGAACTGAAATATTTTACAAACATTGCTCAATTCTGAATTGGCAACACTATAATTTGATGCAACACTATAATTTGCATGAATTACAAATATGCTCTTTGGTCCTTAATTGAACCAAAGAGGGGTGGTGGGAGTGTTTTGTACAGGGTATTACAGAAAATAAGCATACGGCTGATGAGGGTCAGTAACCCGAAACAACGTTGTCCCGTGTTGTTATTTTGTGTTATACTGACTGTAATAGGCTGACATTATACTCAAATGCTATCCCTGCATGTTGATTCTAGCGCAATGCGGTTGAAACATGTGAAGCGCCTATGTGATATAGGTCAAAACCGTTGCCCTTGTATGAGGTCTATGCAGTAATGCAGCAATGGATCGATGGCATGATCTGAAATTGCCCAGAGGGGCATATTTGAATTTTATGCCGGAAACACTGTTGGATGGACTAGCCTACAATAGGCTAGTACAGATTTAGTTTTGTGTGAAAGATCATGAATAACTGGCATGTGAGATGCTGGTGTGGATTAAGGGAAATTGAGAATGCTGGTGAGGCATCACCATATTTAGACACTATAATTTGACTAGCTGATAAAATTAAAAACTATCATAGAATTTTAGGATCTCAGTCAGGTTATGGACAAGCTAGCTACTGCACTTTGATAGTCGCAGTGTAGTGATGCTTGTAATGTAAGTTACAGAAAGAAAAAGAGATATTGCGTTTGCACAGATTTAACTGATGCCCTACAACAAGGGTGGCCAACCTGTGGCGCATTGCATCATTTTGATGATAAGAAAGCAAGCCACTTCTACTCACTAATTTTGGGGAATTTATATTTCTTCGCGTCCTTTGTGGAATCGCTCAGTTTTTTTTCGATCAATCTGGCTTTCACTAGTTAAAAATGTATACAGTATATCAGGGGTGTCAAACTCGCTGCCCCCGAGAGGATTCTGAAATTACTAATGAACTTCGGCAGTATTGCAACGGACAATTGACGAACGAACGCGTGAAGTTCTGATTACAGGCCACACTGTAGAGGTACAAATCTTTGTCATTCGGAGGCAACTTTTCCGATGTCAGAAAGGTGATGACCTGTTTTTTTTTTTTTGGAGATCAATCCATCTCTGGGCCAAATTACAGAGGTCGTTGCCCAGAGAGATGGTGATCCCCGAATCCAAAACCACATGCGACCCCCGGCGCGATTGCTCACATATGCAATGAGGCCCCCACTCATGTGGCCCTCAGCACCATTACTCATATATGCAAATTGGCCCCCAGAAGCCCACGAGTTTGACACCCCTGCAGTATATGATTTTCCTCACGAGAATGTAGTCCAGTAACTAACATTGTGACGTTTTGACAACCCATTTTTGACATTGTGGTGCATCTGAATTAATGGCGAAAAATATTGGCGCATGGAATTAAAAGGTTGGCCACCCCTGCCCTACAGTATCTCAGTCATGTTACGGCATGACTTCTAGGTTAACACTTTTAACGTACATTGGGCAACTTCAGCTTTTACCACTCTATTTGTCATATGTAACTAGCATACTTTATAAAGTGTAATGTGAGTTTTGTCTATTAATCTTTATATGAAAAATGATGTTAAAGTACTACATAAGGAATTAACTTTGAGTCTATGTAGGCTATAAAATGCAGGCATCATAGTGTACTTTATTGCAGTCATTTCGCAGATTGTAGCCTACTGCCTACATGCATTGATACATAATTTTTCAACTACTCATTTTTGATAACACAATTTCATTTTCATTTTTTTTTTATTTCTATTACAGCTTTGACTGAATGTATATATAAAAATGTCCGGCGGCAGTAACCATCCAAACTTGCTGCAGTGGTTAAAAGAGCTGTTCTCATTCGACAGTCAGTCTGCTTCAACATCATGTAGAACGCCAGCCATTTGTGGTTCTGACACACATGAGTTTGCTATGCTCACCGCACCAATGTAAACTCACTTGAACAAAAATGAAAAAGACATAAGTGTGAGTGCTATCAAGTTTATTATTGGTGATTCAAATAGTGGAAGTTGGGGGTCTCCACTAACAAAAAACTCAAGGTTGATCGCGCGGCAGCAATGCTTAGATATTCAGTGTGGATTGCAGATCCGGCATTTACTTGCAAGGTGTTTGATCCACCCAAGCCTTGCTTTGTTCTAGCTTCTGAGAAGGGGGTTTTATGCAAATTCTGCTCACTGCATGATTTGGATGCTGCAGCATCAGTAAAGTCGGATCAGCAACAGCACGGGGCGATGTCAGTATTTTCAACGCAGAAGAAAGCAATGACCAAACACCTTGATTTAGGCCGGCATAAAGCTAGCTTTTCTATGGAAAAAACACGACGAACCTCCATTTTAGAGAAGCAGGCAGTACAGGTGAAGCAAGCTATGCAGCAGGCGGTTGTCTAACGCATCTATAGCATTTACTTCATCGCAACAAATGAGTTGCGAACCACAAGTTTCTTTTCTACAACATCTCATAGACGGAGTTGGCCACAATGAGAATCTCAAAAACTGTAGCCATGACAGTTCCAGCAACGTGTATGAATTCCTCGTCTACATTGGCGACTGTCTACAACTAGAACACGTTGAGAAGGCCAAAATCGAGGGCTGCTGGGCATCCCTTGTGGGTGACACAACAGATATGACCACTCTGCAGCAGCTCATCTTCTTCGTTCAATACATTCATAAGGGCGAGCCAAAGACCTTCTTTCTTGATATTCGCCTGTTGGACACTGGCTGTGCGACAGCGACTAACATCTGCAAGACTTTGAAACTCGTGGCGGATAACTACAGCTTGGATGTGCAAGAGAATATTGCCAACGCGACAGATGGAGCACATGCAATGGTCGGGTCACACAACTGGTTGGACAGAAGATCAAGACCGCTAATGACAGAGTCGTGAACATGCATTGTTCAGCACATCGAGCTGCTCTGTCTACAGCTGATGGATCTGATGGCGTAGCTGAGGTTTCAGAAATGGATGCCCAGCTGTTGGCAGTGTGGAAGTAATGCCACAGATCAGGCAAGCGTACTCAGAATCTGAATGAGTGTAAAAAAAAATTTTGGGCACAAAAGATCTGCAACTCAAGGCCTGAGGTAAGACTCGTTGGTTATCTGGCCAAGCAACAGGCATTGCCATGAATTCGGAGAACAAAGTGGTCTGAATGGGTCTGAGTCATTTTGAAACGAGCCCTGGTGGTAATGCTACTGCGTACGGTCTTCTGCACAAGTTGAAATCTAAATGATTAGTGAAATCTCTTCATCTCTACGGTCATGCGACTTACAATATGAACATTATGAACAAAACTTTCCAACAGGGTGAATCCAATTTTTCGATGCTAAAGCCTGCGATTAATTCCTGCAAAGTTGGCCTGGGAAATATTGTAAGCAGTGACTTGGTGTTAGAGGAACTACAAAAATGCTGGAGCAAACATTTCAAAAGTGAACTCGGCCAGTTTTCAGAAGCTGATGCTGCGTCGTTGACTGCTTTAACAAAGCGCTATCTCTAGCAATTCATGACAAGCCTTGACAGTCGTTTCCCCAATCATGATATCCTTATCCTCTTCAGCATCTTCGACCCCAAGAACATTCCTGATGAGGTTGAAGAGCGCGCTGATTAGGATGACAAATAAATTGAAAAGTTGTGCATCAAGTTCAGGCTGGCGGAGTCCACAACAAAGCTGCACTTCCACAGCTTCATCGAGTTTGTCTACAACATCCAGAACCTCAAGAGCTGCCAAACTGCTGGACATTTGTGCATGAAGGTGCTTTTGCAGGAGGAGCGGTTCGCCATGTACCCGGAGATCATCAAACTGATGAAGATAGCCATGACTGTTCCACTCTCAACGGCTTGGCCAGAGCGTGGCTTCTCTACTCTAAAACGTGTGAAATCGTTCATGCGCAACCGCCTACTCAACGCATTGATGCAGATTTCTCTCAATGGGCCGCATGTGCTGAGCGATGAACAAGCAAATGCAATCGCGGAAAAGTGGCTTGTTGAGAAGAGGCGACTTAAGGTCACTCCTCGCGGCATGAAGGGTATGCTGGCCTATGAAGAGAAAATGAAGAACCAAAAGATGAAGGTGCAAGAAAGCAAGGCGGAAGACGATGAGGGTCTTGACTTTGAGGACTCTGCTGAGAATGATGCAAATATGGTAGCAGAGCTTGATGATACTGACATCATCGACGGTGCTAGCACTACATTCTGGATGTAGAATAAACAAAAATAGCGTTCAATCTTCATGTTGCTCTTGAGTTTTTGTACTTAAATTAAAATATTACATCAATTTGTGCGATTCGTTTTCATTGGTTTTGTCTTGCACATGCACCATATGTGAATGATAATGTATGTGTATGTATGAATGTATATTATGTCTATGAAATAGAGTGAAAAACCCATCTAATCATTTTAAATTTAGTCAAATATTCCCTACAGGTCCATATCGGGCACCTAACATTTATTTTCCTTAGACAAAACCTGCTACAATTGATATTCCTTGCTACCTTTTTTCTCCAGTGAAATGGTTTTCTTTTACATGCAAATATTTTTTGCTGTATTTTGCCAAAGGTGGGAAACTACGGCCTGCAGGCTAAATCTGGTTTACTTTGTTAATTGATTTATCCCGCAAAACTATTTTACAAATGCTGTATAATTTTAATGAAAAAATTGCTTTAAATTTTTATTTTCAGTTCTCGATTTTTCCGCTCATCTCATCACAAAATGTGTTTGACACAAAACTGCTTTTTGTAAAAATCAAGTTTATTATTACTTCACTTAAAGATCAAGTAATAAAAGTTCAATTTATGTGGGACTTAAGTTTTCGGCCCAAAGTCTAAAAAATTCGCCAACATATGTAAGCTGCAGTAGCTTTAATAACTGAAAACAATAACAACTGGAGTGTAAGTCTGTCTTACACTATGTGCATCATGCTAGTTTGGTATGGTATGTGTATCATGCTAGTTTCTAAGTAAAAAGTGCTAATTAAAGTTCTAATATTGTATTGAAAGTTTTATTTGTAGAAGAATTATCAATTTTGTAATTTTGATAAACAATCGTTATGTTTTTCCTTATAGAAAAAAAGAACTACACTGGTTTCAAATGCAATAAAATGTAGGTTTGGCAGAGTTCTTGCTTAGTTTATGACCGAGCGAGATGCACCCATTTTTGAAATTTGTATTTTCGCTCGATTCGTAAGTAAGTTTCCAAGTGTTATGTAGCGTTTACAGTATGATTCAATTCATTTCTTTTTATTAAATGTTCTAGTAAAATGTGCTCTTATTTTTTTATGTTACACCTGTTTTTGCTGTGGGTTGAATGAATGTTTTGCCAACTAATATTCATTTTAAGGTGGTTTGAATAAGTTCTGTAACCGCTGTTATCTTTTGTTTTTTGCTTTTATAGTAATTAGAAGTAGCTAGATGAAAAAAGTTATTTTAAATATTTTACCAGAGTTGAAGAAATGTGAACAGGACTTGTGCATTGTCTTGAAAAATCTTGGAGTAATTACGGTTGAAGACCAGTAGTGCAGGTGAATGATCTTACGTCTCTAATTTCTGTTATCCGAGCAAGAAAGCGAGTTCGCGCCTGGAGTGTATCAGGTGACTTTGAATAGACGAGTATTCATAGTTGAAGTACTGTAGGCAGTAGGTGTATGGCAAATAGAATGAGACCCAAAACTGTTGTAAAGATCTCATCTCTGAGTGATAATAAAGGTCTTAGTAAAAACTCAACGTCTGCTGTTTGCTGGAGTAGTAGTATCTTGGTATATTGCCAGTTGTGGGTCTCTATAAAACTAGGAGCATAAAAGTGGGATTTAATCGCTATTTATTAACAAAAAGAATAGCATTAAAATACTAGTGAATATTTTTAGTGAAAGGTTTGCTTTACACTAGAAGCGTCATCAGTTAAATATACAGGGTGTCCCAAAAGTAACCGAACCGTAAATTTAAATAAAATTTAGATAGCAAAACCAACAAATGTAATTTCTTTTTTATGTTTTTGTATGGTTTTTCTTACTATTGCTTAACATAACTGCTTAATTCTTGTTCAGTGTGCGCTGGTGGCACTAACATTTTTGAAAATGCAGCGAAGGACTTTAAATTTAAACGAGCGTGTCTTCGTTATCAAAAATTACTCTGCCACGACTAGCTACAAGCATGTTGAAGAAAGATGCTTTCTGGAAACTTGCCAGAAAGTATGTTGCAATGTTGTCAAAAGACGTTTTGATTTTATTGAAGTTCTAGGTAGACATTTTGAATAATTGTAAATACTAAATATGTTTAAGAATTTTGTGGGTTTTAGTATCTAATTTTTATTAAAATTTGGGTTCGGTTACTTTTGGGACACCCTGTATAGTTACCTAAGATAAATTGGTAACTTTTATTTAACTGTTTCTCAAACTTTTCCCGATTGCATACCACCCATTTGTTTTTTCCTGCAATGCGTACCAACTGGCTCCGAAATAACTTATTTTACTCAAATCTAGCAGTATTCATTGTACCATAATACTAATACAAAACAAACAACACAATTTAAGGCGATAGATGCAACTGTTTCTCCTTCACAAGCTGGTCTATTCGGGGCATAACCTTACCAACAGCGCATCTGAAATCATGTCTAGGCTTAGTTAGACGATTTCGGCTCTTGGATTTAATGGCCATTAAGGCCGAAACCCTTGCTCACATTTCCATGTAAAGGGAAAACCAGTAGCTGACGAACAGCATTTGGGGCCAACGTTGGATGAGTGGAACCAATTATTAGATTAAAATTTATAGGAGAACATTCCTAGTGCTTTGTTTTGCTCTGTCGTCAACTTGAATATCAATGATCTCTTGTTCTCCGGTTCTTACGGGTAGAAGAGCTGGATCGATGCAAAATGGATTGACAGAGTAGGTGCAACTTACTACATCTGGAAAATAATGCATCAATTCTGTTCGGAGCAGCTTGAGGTGATCCTTAATTTCTTGAGGTATTTATCATTGGGCTCGACTGAAGACGTGGTAAGAAGTTGGGTCATTTCAAACTATTTGTTCTTTACATTTTCGGTCAAGACATCTGGCTTGCGAGTAAATACTTCCTGCTTTAAAATAAAAACTTCAATGTTGCTGTTTGATCCTTGGAACGAAAGATTTATACGGTTGAGAGCCTGGAAAATATCCGACATGTAGGCCAGCCGCGAGATAAACTCGTCGTTTTCCAAATTATTTTTAAATTCATGGTTTTTCTCTTTAAAAAATGTGAATATTCATGCCTAAGTTCAAAGACCCTCCTTGTCATATTTTCGCGGGAAAGCCAGCAAACCTCTGTATGGAAAAGGAGACACTTTTGTTCAGAACAGACATCTTTACAGGGCATTGCAAAAAGCCGAGAATTCAGAGCTGAGGTTTTTATGACATTCACAATTTTTATGATTTTGTTGAAGTCACGTTTGCTACTACATTTTTTACGTATGATTAAAGTCTGATTTTTGCTCAAGCATTGCTGGAGCACCGTCTTGTGGTGCATCCAACTAATATACTCCAATCCAGTTTATTCTCTTTAAAGAAATCCGCTAGAACATGAATACATCTTTTCCTTTTGTCGTAGCAGCCAACTCCTGACTCAACTTCAACTCTGTTTTCACTGTGCCATTTTGTATAAAGCGGACATAAGCAAGCAATTGGCTACATATACTAGACATCTATCGACTAATCGATTTAAATGGCAAACTCGAACTTTGAGTCTTTTTCAGCAATATCCCCAGACATTTCTTGAATGCGGTGTTTTCCAGTGTCAATGGAAAGGGACACACTATCCAATTTAGCCGCTGCCTCGTCTTCAATCAGGTTCCTAACTAGTGTCTTTGCTGCTGGCAAAACAAGGGGCTCTGCTATGGTGTGAGCTTTCATGTTCTGAGCAACCAGAAGAGAAACTTCACATGATGCTTTTACTACTCCAACCTTCTTTTGGTGAAATTGGCCTGTCTTGTCTTGGCGCTGTCATTTTGCGTTCTCCCCTAGCCGCTCAAAATAACTTCGATCTTTGTTCTTTTTTCCTGTATGATTCGATTCAAGGTGCCGTATAAACAAGCTGGGCTTCATGGCTGCATTAAAAAGGGTTTTCATGCAAACACACTCTGACAAACATTCTCCTCCGTGCTCGATAGCAATGAAACTATAATTAATATATTCTGGAATATCCTTTCGTTTTGACGTGGCTAACAATTATCTTGCTAACATACTGTTAAATTTGCTTTAACCTTCCGTCGGGCACAATTGATCTGACAAGTACACAGAAAACGCAATTGTTTTGTTTATTGTGTATTTGTGACGTAATAATATCAATGTGTAATTGCTGCCGATTACTTTAAAAACAAAATGCAGAGCTGAAGTTATTATCACATCGTGCTCACTAGGCATTGTTAACACTGTCGGCCGATATCTTTGCGTACTATAGTTTGAGAACCACTGAAGTAGACAATGTCAAAAGAAAGGCTAAGCGATTTTTAGTACAATCTACGAAATAAAAATGAAAAAGAAATTTGATGATGCTATTGCATACGGACTTTTTGCTTGGTCTCCACTACTGAACTTGAATGTAGATAATGATAAGGAAAGTAATTTGTTGGAAGAATACAAAAAATTTGCCAGATTTATTGAAAGTAAGCTCATGGATGAAAGAAATCTTTCCACAGCAAAGGGAGCTCATTAGCAAGCATGTTTCAATAGAAAGCATCAAGAAAAATTGACCTTTTTTGTTTTATGTGCAACTTTTTCTTAGCCATTTTACTCTTTTGGCAGGAAAACTATACGATATATCATATGAAGAAATGAAGCGTAATTTTGGCAGAGCTTCGTTTTTGCTAACATGTATTAACAAAATTTTACAACAACTTTACTTACTGCACGTAATTGTAACATGACATTCCATATTGGATTTTCGCATAATTTGGGGAATCTTGCCATTTCTGTAAGGCTCTCATGAGTTTAAAGGTTTTTGCATTCGATCTCTTCCAGCCATTATTTATTTTAAAGTTGGCTACGTTTTTACAGCAGTTTAGAAGTACTATATCTTCATAATGTGTATTATTTGAAATTATCGTTGATTATTTAAATTTTTTACGTCACATTTACAGATTTAATTCTTGAAAAGGGCTTTATGAAAGTCGAAAACGTTCGAATTTTAAGATGATATACGAATTAAAATGACTTTTAATTTATTAAAGTTACTTGCTTTGACAACAGTGTGGACTTTTTATATTTGGAAGTAAGACTTCAAATGTAATTTTGCTTATTTAAGATTTATTGCTGTTTGCGTCTCATGAGTCTAGTTGTTAAATTTGGTAAATACAGGGTGTTTCAAAAAATTTGACATATAAATATCACAGAAGCTACATAGTAAAATCAAATGAAACTAAGCAAGGTTAATGTTGACCAAAATGAGATTCATTCCTGTAAGTTTGAATAAAAAGTTAAAGGTACGTAAATTCTATGAAAGATTTTACAAATGTGTAATGTATGCACTGCCTATTACACGACACCCGTCAAGTCGGTAGTCTAACTCCTTCCAAACACGCTGCCGCATATCTTGCGTAACAGACTCCAGTGGAGTAGTGATTCTTTGTTTGAGCTCGTTTACATTCGCAGGAAGAGGGGGACATAAAACGAGCTCTTCATATATCTCCTGAGAAAAAAATCGCAGGGGGTTAGGCCAGATGAATTGTCTGTATTGTTTTAAAACAACTATTGTTATTTTTAGATTTTTGAAATCGCATCCAAAGTCGAACCCTTGCTCTGGGAAACAATATTGCAAAGACCCTGAAATGTTTTTAGCTAGTTGCCAACTATTTTGATGAGAATCCAGATGTTATGTACCAGTTATACCCAGTTAGTGATTATTTTGTTTCTATTGGTGGTGTTGGCTGAGTTATATAGTATCTAATCAGTCTTATAAATTTCGAACCCGACAGCCCGACAGCATTACAACCTGAAGTCAAGGGCAGTGGAATTGAGATTGAAAAATACTGTACCCATTACCTGATTCAAGCAATTTGCTTTTAAGTCAAAGAGAATGGGAAGTATTTTTGAGAGTCCCCTTTGCAGTCCGTAGACCTGGGATTCATTCCTCATGTCGAGAAAGACATTAAAAAATGGTAACCACAACTTTCCTGCTTGGCACTCAGCACAAAAGGAATAGTATGGAGAACAAGTCGGAAAGTTTGCTTGTGTCCTTAGTCAAGGCATTTACAGGATGCCTCCATCTCCATGTGGCAGACCGTTGGTGAGGCCATGCAGTCTACCCGTCGTGGTGGTCCAGTCTAACTGAAGACTCGCAAATCAAGCGAGCTCAACAAGCAGTGTGCCAGTGTGTGCGTTCATCTTTGCTGGATAATGCTCAATAAAACTACGCTCAAACCAAGAAGAAAGGCAATTGATTACGCTTTTTGGCTTGCAAATTTTGACTAGCAGCCGCTGTATGAAATAGAACAACCAAGCTGGCGTGAGCAAATTGTTGGTAGAACAGCCACACCTCGGTTTCATAAAATAATCAAATTACTAACATGCTGTTCTTTCATTACCCGTAAATTTTTTGTTTTAGGAAAAAACGCTTGAGGAAGTCTTGCAGCCATCTATCCCAGTAACACCATTTGTAATTGTTTCGGGTGAATATATGGTTCGGTTTTTAAAATGGTTCGAGCGTTTAACTATTGGGTGACGGGCTGATTGTTAGAGCTTCTACTTCGCAGTTAGTTACAATAATTGTGATCCGGGACAAGCACACTTGCCTCACAGAAGAGCCAAAAACGATGGATGCCAGTAGTGAAATAGCCGCAACGCAGTTCTCAGTTATAGGCTGTTGACATTTTCCATGCAAATTAATGTCGAAAAACTGTTTTTGGTCATTACCGAAGGCTACATCGCTGCTCATAAAACTATTTTGAACCCGAAGAGCCAGAGTTTACCCACCATGGATTTGGACAATGTAAAAAGGCATTATCGAAGTACACTAGATATCTTTTTTATTTTTTCGTAGGTTATGTAGCCTACTGTCGCGAATAAAAATAAATATAATTTGAAGCTGTTTTAGACCTTCATATTTTCATTAGCGTATCAAAATTATTGCACGTAATTTATTGTTGTTATGCAAAATTTTCATTTAGATTACAATATAACTTTTATATACGCAATGTAATTACGTATTTTACCACTAGACGACCGCTTGACTTCGTAAAAAGAATTTTTTGTCACCCTCGAAAAGAAGGTTGTTGTGGAACTGAAGCATTACACGCATGCGTTGGTTTATCGATTCGCTTCGTTTTATGTATTTAATGTGGAATATCCTGCAAAAGCTGATTACACAATGGAGTTTTTCCAACGGTAAGGTTTTTCCGAAAAATTGTTATTCACTGCGTGTATGATAGTGCACACCAGTAACATGATGTTTTATTTTATATGGTTTGTAATTCGCATTTTATGGTGAAGTGGTAGCATAGGGTTTGTAATGGCAAATGCAGTGCTCAATCAGTAATGTTGCTGCCACAGTCATGCAGAAATAAATCTAGACTCTGTGATCTATTTAAACTTACATTGGGTGTTAAACTGTTTATAGTGATTAAGAAGCAATTGAGATTATGATTTTTTTATTTTTAGTGAAATATGAAGCTGACAGTTTGCCAGTGCAAAAAATGTGTATTCGTATACTGCATATAGCAAAATGACTGACGTTAAGCCTATATTGGCCTCGTTTTGGATACGATTAAAAACTATTTAATGGTTAATTAATGAACTATTGGGTAAAGATATTGGGCTCACTTGACATATATTAATTTAATAACAGCCTTATTTGCTACATACGTCTTATAAATTTGGCTGTATTTCCGTTTATTACATCATGCGATGACAAACCTCTGGGAGTGTATTACTACAAAACTCCTGCACCAATCAACAGCCGCCTCAACGTGGTGGTGCGGTTCCTGACCCCGTTTGGGTTGGGTCGAAATGGCTGTTGGCCTTCCCGAGGGTCCCAGTTACCCCGAGCACTCCTCTTCATTTTTTCGCTATGCTGCTCTCTGAACGACCGCAGTAGGGCAGCACACAGCTTCTTCAAAATTGGTCGCCTGTTTTCTCTTTTTCTTTTCTCCTGCCTTTCTCTTGCCCTTCGTCTCCTTATTCTTCTTCTCCTGATGAGCGGTAACGTTCATCCCAACCCTGGCCCCATCTTTCCCTTCTCTGTGTGCGCTCCAAATATGACCTGGCGGGGCAAGTCAGTGCAATGCTGCACCTGCTTCAAATGGGTCCATCTAAGGTGCTCACAACTTTTCCTGTCCAAATTCAGAGCCCTTGGCAGCTCTCACTCTTGGAGCTACCCCCCCTGCCGTAACACTATGATTCCCTCCTCGGACTCCTCCAACATGTATACCTCTACTGTACAACTGGCCCCCTCTGCTAATGTGCAATCTCGTCTCAAAACCTCTTAGCCTCCATCGGCCCATTTTATATTTTCTCCCTTTGCCCTCTCACCACCGTCCCTTGCTCCTGGCTGTCCTTCTGCTCCTCCTCCCCCCCCTGACCCTCTCAGTTTTTCAATGGAATGCTGGAGGTCTTCAATCCAGGAGCACTGAACTACTTCAATTTCTCTCGTCCCATCCAGTCGACCCTATCTGCATCCAGGAATCCAATCTTAACTTATCTTCCTCTTTCCGGATTCCTGGATTTTCTACTCTGCAATCTGATTGCACCCACTCCCGGTCTGGCATTCTCCCTTCTGATGCCACGCACGCTAGCGGCGGCGGCGTCATTTTTGTCAGGCAAGGTCTATCCTTTTCTGAACTTTCTGCCTCTTCTCTTCGCTTGATCCCTACTTTGATAATGTAGCGGTCAGCATTTCTCTTCACAACTCCTCCTCGGTGTCATTTCTTAATGTGTACACCCCCCTATGCGCTCCTCCCCAACGGATGGCAGAACTGACTCCTCTTCCACCATTCTTCTCCTCCAGAAATCTCTTCATTCTGGGGGACTGCAATTGCCATCACCTCCTCTGGGACTCAAGAGGTACTTCTGACACCCGCATGGAGGAAGTATTCGACTGGGTCATCTCCTCTGACCTCCTCCCCCTCAATGACCCTGACACACCCACCCTTCTACGTCGCTCCTCTCCTGACATCTCCTTTGCTCCCTCTTCTCTTGCCCTCTCTTGCTCCTGGGAGGTGCTTCAGGACCTGGGTTATGACCACCTACCTATTCTTCTATCCGCCCCTCTCTCCAGCTTATCGCCCCAACGAGCGTCCCCCTTTCTTCAACTTCCAGAAAGCTCGCTGGGATAGCTTTGCCTCTTACTTTGACTCTCACTGTCCTTCTGCAGAGGAATACTCGTCTCTTTCTCTTTCCTCTGCTGCTGCTCTCTTTACCTCTCTGGCACTGAATGCGGCCAAATCTTCCATTTCTTTCGGCCGCATCAAACGCCTTCCTAAAGCCTGGTGGTCTGCTGAGGTGGAAGAAGCGGTTAGTGAACGACACAAGGCTTTTGTTGTCGCTCACAGAGATCGCCAGGCTTACATCTCCGCTTCTCAACTCGCCTTCTCATTCATCGCCAAGGCTGAGGCTGAGGCATGGCAGACGACTTGCTCTTCTCTTTCACCTAGGTCTAACCCTAAATCTGTACACTCTCTTCTTCGTTCTATCGTTGGTTCTCCTTCCTCGTCTTCTTCCTCTCCTAATTTCCCAAACTGTTCTTCTCCCAGAGTATCGGCTTCGGTCTATGCCGCTTACCTGAGATCTCACTTTTCTGTTTTTCAGCCAAAGACCCTGCGATGCAGAGCCAGATGCTACCACTCTGAGCTCCGCCGAGCCACGTGCCCTGTGGAGTCTCACTCGTCCTTTTGCTCTCCTTTCTCTCCCGCTGAATTTCTTGCGGCTGCCTCCAACTTTACCCCATTCACTGCCACTGGCCCAGGCAAAGTTGCCTATCCCATGCTAAAGCACCTTCCTCGCTCTGGTATGGATTTTCTTCTTCACATCTTCAATCTTTCCTGGTCTTCGCATTCCTTTCCTTCCATCTGGAAGACATCTTCTGTTATTCCTATCCACAAGATGGGAAAGCCTCTCGACTCTCCTGCTTTCTTCCGGCCTGCGCCATTCTGCACGCTCTTTGCTGGTCTCGGCAGCACCAACAAGTCTGTCATTTCTCTTCTCTTCTCCTACTATCTGACTCTGGTTCTGTCCTTGCCGCCCTGTTCTCTCCTCTG
This sequence comes from Trididemnum clinides, assembly GCA_963675345.1. Classification (NCBI taxonomy): domain Eukaryota; kingdom Metazoa; phylum Chordata; class Ascidiacea; order Aplousobranchia; family Didemnidae; genus Trididemnum; species Trididemnum clinides. The sequence goes on along the minus strand of OY776294.1, from coordinate 29,705,064 downwards.
TCTTCCTTTTATCTCGATCCCCTGGGAAGATCCGGCAGGAACTGTTTTCTCTTTCTCTTCTTGTTCTATCAGACTACAATGGGTCGATGAGCTGGCGAGACGGGGAGCGCTACTTGCGCCCTCCGCGATTCCCTGTGGTCTCTTTCCTCTTATTTCTCGTATCCACTCTTGTCTTTTCTCGGACTGGAGGCGTACTGTCTCATCGAAATTTTTTGACACACAGTTTCCCTCAATTTCCACCGAGGAACTTGTGCTCCCTCGTCATGCTCGCTGTGTTCTTTCTCGTCTTCGCTGCAACGGACACAGCCTTCTCTTAGGTTCCTATCTCTAGGATTGGCAGAATCGAGAATCCTTCCTGCAGCGCCTGTGGACACTCGTCCCAGGACATCTCTCATCTCATTCTGCACTATCCAGCTACGAACTCTTTGCGCCGCTCACTCTTTGGCGACTCTCTGTCCTTTACGACCTCTGGTCCAGGTCCTGAAAAGTTGCCCGGCTTCTCGGGCCCCATGGTCTTCCGCCATGCCTCGATCCCTCGGAAGGGATAGGGTAACCAACAACAACAACATGACAAAGCTCAATATTTATTTATTGCTGAGCTCGATTAATGTCATAGAGCTGATTTTTTCAAATTTGAATTTTTTGTCTTTTTAAAATACGTTTCATAAAATTGATCTTCAAAAAAAAGCTTTCTTGATTTTCAAAAGAAAGGCCTTTTTAGTCGTAGTTTTCGTCTTAGGCAAAACTGCTTGTATTGGTCGTAGTCATATTCTCCCAAAACTGCTCCTAGTCTCTTAAAGTAAAGTTCAATGAAAGTGGACCAAAGTTTGAAAAATCTTAAAAAAAGACTGGTTTTTACGACTCATTTCTCAAAAATTTTGTAAACATTGAACAACTGCCAAGTGTATTGCCATTTACTTTACTTTGGTACTTTTAGTGTACCCCACTCTCCACTGAGATTACTTCTAAAGATGTTAATGTTGTCAAAACTGATGCCAAAGTCATCGATTTGAGTAAAAATTCTCGCAGATTGGTACTAATCACTTTGAGTGCAGGGCGATTTTATTTTTATTTCTAAAATTATTGGTTATGTAGTTTAGTAGGTGAATTTTTGACTGAGCTTAGAAGTGATTTTTGCAGATGTTTTGTGAAGATTAACCGATGGAGGACAAAAGCAAAAATGGAAAGAAGTTACCAGTGTATAATTTCGTGCGAAAAATACGTGCGAAGCATGAAGGCTTGTGAAATCAAAACGGATTATTTCAGTGCAGCTGTTACTGTGTTAACAAAATAACAACAAATTTCATGTTATTTATGCCTAATACATATCAAGAGACAAATTGCTGTCAGATCGTTTGTAAGATAGATTACTGCCATTTTTAACGTATCGACAAATAAGGTATAGTTGTAAGACATTGTGCAGAAAGAAATTGTTAGATACGTTATTTGAAGATATTGTGATTGGATGCTACAGAAAAAAGCTGTTAAGGTTTAGTACGGCAAAAAGATGTCAAACGTTTCACTTAAGGAAAACGTAAATTGGTGTTACAGAAAAAACAGTCAAAACTAAATACCACAAAAACTTGTTAAATGTTTTACTGTTTTAAAATGCAATGTAAAAGTGCAGAAAACATCGTCAAAACTTTAAAGGTCAAATCACCAGTAGTTTGAACGACAGTAGCGCCGGGTCGAATGCTGCCAGACTTTGTGAAATTTACAGTGAATTTTTTTAACAGTTTAGGTTATGCCACCATTTAGCTCATGCAACGAATCAACAGAAAAAAAACTGGCCAATTGCACAAATTCCAGTTTTTTCTATCATGGTGTGATACAAAAATCTTAGTTGCAACTGAAAGTGAAGTGCGCTTCATGCCTTATACTCAAAACTCCCCGTCTCGTGCTCTACAACAAGTTATATCAGCAAATCTTCAACTCAAAAAGCATAGCATTAGAAAATTTTGTGTGTCACATATAGTGGTCGTAGTATTGATTGTTTGATAGACTGATCTGTAAAATGTAAATAGCACATTTTCACGCAAAGGCTTTACAAACCTGGTCTCGATTCATACACTCGTAATATTGATTATGGCAGTAGCAAAATATTGAGCGGTCCTGGGCCTAGTATTGGTAGCAGAAAATGGGTTTACCGTTTAGAAGAAAGTTCGTAAACTGGAATATGCCAGCTTACTAAAATGCTGCAGCACACAGGACATTGGACAGGCAGACAATTTTAAACAAGTCCAATTTCGACTTAATAACACAAGTTCTTGCTATACTTTAAATTTTACTGAAAGCAAGAAT